>JACEFZ010024527.1:0-93781 GCA_014155875.1 Cepaea nemoralis
AAGGGTTTAAAATTTTAAAATATTTTGTTGTGTTTTAACCTCTTTGTTATAGAGATCCGCCCAGATGTGCAAGTCAATAAGTTTCCTTGTTGCTGTAAATGTTGTAATGGGCTGGAATACACTGAATTGTTAATTAGTTAGTTATTTAGTTAGTGGTAAGATTATCCCCACTGAACATCGAGCCATTCAGTCCGTAAATGATCGGATCCCCTGCTCCGTGTCTCCCACAGCGTATTGTGGTCGGCAACACCAAGTTATTGTTGTTTTACTACGCTCTGTGGCGATGGCGTTACGGACGCAATTCGTTAGCCAGCATACCACGTTGTAAACACAGCTGCGGGAAATTTGAAAGCAGACCGCCTTGCTTTGGATTTCAGACTGTGGTATGAGTGCCGATCGATCTGAAAGCAATGACAAACTATTGAACATAAACTTGCTAAAAATCATAAACAGCCAAAAAAGTGCTGGGGTTGACTGTGACATCCTGTGAAGGATATTCAACTAACATTTTACTATATACTTTGGCCCCCTGCAGAGCGCTAATATCTGGCTTCACCTCTTCTGATTTGATATTGTTTCTTGGGCACAGAATCAGTTAACATGCCAACTCCTTTGTGTTATTGGATACGATACTGATTTGGTATTCTCGCACTCTAGCCGAGGTGGAGATTTACAGAGCGTAGTTCCGTTTAATCGTCATGCCTTTCTGACAGCATTCATTATATCAGTCCAGCCACTTGCTCGTCCCCAGACCACAGTAGTCTGACTTGTTGACTATTTCGTTTTACACCCACATGGCTAGCCACAAACATAAACCTGATGTCTGTCAGGCTTGACCTCCCCAGATATTCTACTGTCTTTGATCCCAGCTCATCTCGATCTTTGTAAGCAAACCTTTTCTCTGAGAGAAAGTCTGAGGTACTGATTAAGCCTGGGTAAAAGTCTATATCTCCAGCCAGGCTATGGATTTAGTTACTGCCATGACCCCCAAAGTCATGCTATTTGTTGCCACGGTGAAGGTACGGCAGTCTTCCTTCACAGTTTTCCCTCTATCCTGAACCGCAAAGGGCAATGAGCTCATCACTTGTCTAACAACAACAGATCCATCTGAGTAGACCCCTACCTCACGATCAAAATAATTATAGAACATCAAGGCTTGAACTTCTGCAATTAAACTGTGCTTTTGAGGAACCGTTTTATAAAGTGGAGAGAAACTTACAATTTAGCCATTTTGTGCTCTAGTTTTGTGCAGTGCATTCATTACTGAGGGCGGATCAGTAAACATCGTTGCTTGTCCCTTAGATTGCTGTTTGTTCTGTAGGCAAAGTCAATGATCCCTTTACACGCTTCGAGCGGCATAGGATACAGTTCAAGACTGACAGTGTATAGACATAGCGGCACTCGGTGGATCATGTGGTCTGTATCACGTCTGCTATGTTTACTTCCTAAGACATTTTCGGGTACCACAATTTTAGGCTGGGTCGATGTTTGAACACGTATTTCTATGCTTCTAGTTTAAAAACCTCTGCTTCAATGAAAAAGTTAGAAAATAACCCTTTGCCATGGGTATCAAGATTTAATAGCTCATGAACTCCATTCCTACACACATGCCTAAACACATTCACAGATTCGCCAAATACATGCACATTACTGTAGAGTGAGAGAGATTTGGTGAGTGTGAGTGAGTGAGAGTGAGTGAGAGTGAGAGTGAGAGTGTATGTGTGTGTGTGTGTGTGTGTGTGTGTGTGTGTGTGGGAGAGAGAGAGAGAGAGAGAGAGAGAGAGAGAGAGAGAGAGAGAGAGAGAGAGAGAGATTTAAATTGCATCACTAAATTTTACGTTACACAATGTATATATACAATTTCTCTTCATTTTTGACAATTTTTGCGAGAATGCTCACGACAATCGTCAGTGTATATGTGTGTGTAAAGTGTGGGAGTTTGTTCATAATTAGTTAGTTAGTTAGTCTTTCCTCTTGAGCCTAAGGCGGCGCATAGGGCAGAAGTCCTGTCTCTCCATGCCTGGCGGTTCGCTGCTATCTGTTGTAGATCTTGGATATTTACTTGGCCATTGAATGAGCCTTCTCTAATGATGGTTCTACGCAGGGTCTCTCTTGGTCTTCCCCGTTTTCTTTTCCCTACCGGTGACCATATGAGGGCTTGGTAGGGGAGTCTTGTCTTGTCCATTCTGAGTACATGGCCGATGTAGTTCCAACGGCGTCTTCTTATGAAATTGGATACTGTATCTTGCTTAGTCTCTTGTCTTATTTGCGAATTGGTTCTGAAGTCTGTCCAGTGGATGTTTAGAAGTCTTCTAAGACATTTGTTCTCAAAATTGTCTAATTTTTTATCTAAAGCTACCGTTGATTTCCAACTTTCACATCCATACGTTAACACTGGAATCACACAAGAGTTGAAGATTTTAAGTTTTGTGTGTTTGCTGAGTGTCTTTGACTTCCAGATGTTTGACAGTTTGTTGAAGGCACTAGATGCCAGTGCGATTCTAGTTGATATTTCTGGTGTTGAGTCCCCTGTGGATGTCATTTTGTTTCCTAGGTATGTGAAGCTGTTGACTTTTTCAAGAACGTAGCTGTTCAATTTGGTCTCATCTGAACTGTTGGTAAGATCAATAGTCTTTGTTTTTGTGGTGTTAATTTGGAGACCAATTTGCCCTGAAACATTTTGGAGGTGGTTTATTTTCTCTTGAGCATCCGGATGTGCTGAACTCAAAAGCACTATGTCGTCGGCAAAGTCCAGGTCTTCTAGAATTTTGTCAACCCAATGAATACCCATATTTGTGTTGCTTGTGCATTTGCGCATGACTTGTTCATAATAGTTTCAGTGATTATGTGAGGCAGCATGTAAGTGTCTAGATGTGAGGATGTGTGTGTGTGGTTGTTTACGTGGGGGATCTCTCTGTGTGTGGGTGGGGGATGTGTGTATGGGGGATGTATGTATGGATGGGTTGTAAGTGAGGAATGTGTGTGTGGATGAGGGATGTGTGTGTGTGGGTGAGGGATGTGTGTGTGATTGGGGGATATTTGGGTGAATGGTTAGAAGTATGTGGGTGTTAGTGGGCGGGGATTGTGATGGTGGGGAATGTGGGTGGGTGAGGGATGTGTGGGTGAATCGGTGTGTGGGGGATGTATGTGGGTTGAGGGTTGAGTATGGCCGGATGGATGTGGGTATGTGAGTGTGGGTGGGGAGTATGTCTTTGTGGATGGAGGTGTATGTGGGTGGGAGGTGGATGTATGTGTGGGTGGCGAGGGTGTTTGTAGGTGGGGGGGGGGGGGGTGGGTGGATGATGGGTGGGAAGATATGTGTGTGTATAGGTGAGGGATGTATGGGTGTGGATGTGATTGGGGGATGTATGTGGGGGGTCGTGTGTGTGGGTGTTGGATGTGTATATGGATGGGGTGTTGTGTGAGAGTGGAGATGTTTGGGGGAATGGATGTGTGAGTGGGTTGGGGAGGTGTGATTGGGTGTGGGATGTGCGGGTGGGTAAAGGATGTATGTGAGGGTTGGGTATGTGTGTTTGGCTGGATGGTTGGGGTGTGTGAGTGTGAGTGGGTAGATGGGAGATGTATGTGTTGATGGATAGGTGGGGGATGTTTGGGTGTGAGTGAATGAGGGATGAGTACGTGAGTAGATGATGTGAGTGGGGAATGAGTGAATGCGTAGGTGATGTGTGTGTGGGTGGGAAGATGTGTTAGGGTGGGGGAGGGGTTATATGTAGGTGGTGGGTGTGTGTTGGTGGAGGTGTGTGTTTGTGGATTGGAGAAGTGTTTTTGGGTGGGGATGTGTGTGGGGGATGTGTGTATGGGTGGGGAGATGATGAGTGGGTAGGGGGATGTTTGTTAAAGGGTGTGGTGGTTAAGGGATGTGTGATTAGAGGGTGGGTGGGTGGAGGATGAGTGGGTGGGTAAGTGTGTGTAGGTTGGGGGATGGGTGGGGAGATGATGAGTGGGTAGGGGGATGTGTGGTTAAAGGGTGTGTGGTTAAGGGATGTGTGATTAGGGGGTGGGTGGGTGGAGGATGTGTGGTGGGGTAAGTGTGTGTAGGTTGGGGGATGGGTGGGATGTGTGTGTAGGGGTGGGGGGGAAGGGGTTCGGAATGTGTGGGTGGGGTGTGGGAGATTGTACTTGTGGGGATGTGTGCAAGTGGGGGAAATGTGGGTTGGTGAGGGTTTTGTGTCTGCTTAGGTGCGGGATGTGTGGGTTAGGGATGTGTGTGGGTGGGTGGTGTATATGTGGTTGGACGAGTGTTGGTGGGTGGAGGATGTGTTTGTGGGTGGGGAAATATGTGTAGGTGGGGGGATGTGTGGGCGGGTGGGTGCATGCTTGTGTGTCTCAGGGTTTGTGGGTGGGTGGGTCTGGGATGTGTGTGTGGGATGTGTGGTAAGTGGGAGATGTGTGTGTGGGTAGGGGTGTGGGTGAATGGGGGATGGATGGGGGGATGTGTCTCATAACATGGTACTATTATTTTTTTTTTGTTTACAACATCCATTTGACAATGTTTTTTTCTCTATGTGAATGTATTATGCACTTTGATGAACGAAAGATGAGTGATTGGAAGGGCCGAATGTAAGACTGGCCTGGGTGCCCAATTTGTTACCCTTTGAAAATAAAGTTCGTTAGTTCGTTCGTTCGTTCGTTCGTTCGTTCCTATCATTTATCTTTGTCGTTCGCTCGCTTTGAACTTGAACATTGTCCACACAGGGCTTCAGCTTTTCTTCATTAGCCTTTTATCCCCAAAACCGCGCCAAACCGTCCCATCTCTTGCTGTCTCCTGTAGCGCCTTCCCCTCCAATATTATTCATCCTCGTCCGTAGTTCTCTTTTTCCGTGTGTTTTTAGATCGTCTGCTATCTAGTTTGCCGTATGGGTTCCAGACAAGAGAGTCTCATCTCATCTCATCTCATCTCATCTCATCTCATCATGTTCCTCTTGTACCTTGTGGGTGTCGAGGTGAAGTATAAACAGCGGGAGAGTGCCCGCTTATGGGCTTCATGTATCGATATTCCCATGGGCTCTGTTACTCCCTGCATCCATCGTTTACGTGATCGGCCTCTTCCTCTGTTTCCATCTGGTCTGTACATCATTGCTTGTTGTGGTACACAAGAGAGTGTCTAATTATATTGTTCTGAGGTTTTCTCAGCGTGTGTCCCGTCCAGCGTATTTTCCTCACCTCTTGGCTCACTAGAATGTGTTTACTTACAGAAGAAACCGCGTTCTAAGAGACAAACACAGATGTTTACTGATGCGCCCCCCATGAGCTGTGATTATATCATACCGTTACTCTGCGCAGACACCAATTAGTGAATGAGTGTAGTTTATTAGTAACTCTTTTAGTTGCCCGTGTTTCTGACCCATACAATAGTACTTATTTAATAGTGTAATTAAAAAGGTCTAAGTTTGGCATTGCTACTGCCATTAGTAGTTGCTAGTGAGTATACTGGTCTGAATTTGTGTGAAGAATAGCTTTCCTTATCAGCAGTGCACTATCCCACAGTTTTATCAGTCCTCCCAAACCGGTTGCATAGAACTGCGTGCTCTGTTTTCTAAACCATGTTTTCTCTTCACATTCATCTTCGGTGTCACTCGCGAAATGTCTCCCGCCAATGTGGGTTTTCAGTGGACTTAGCCCCTAGCGATTTCCCGTAAAGCGGTGCATAGCTGGGTAGAAAACGTCACGAGGACGAGTCAATAAGTAAGTCACACAGTTCTGTGGGATGGCAGGTAAATTAAAACAAAGCACGCAGTTCTTTGGAGCCGGTCTGAGAGGACTGACAAAACGATGGGATAAATGCATCAATGTTGGTGGAAATTATGTTGAGAAATAAAGTGACAATGTATGTATAAAAATAAACTGGTTTCAAGTTTTTATCATATTTAGTTAATTTTATACAGCCATTTGTGACTTACTTATCAACTTACTCTCGTAAATGGGTTTAGCTTATTAGTTGTTCTTGTAGTTCTTCTCTGTGTTTCTGATCCCTTTAGTATTACTGATTTAACATTGAAGTAAAATATTCAAAGTTTGGCGCCAAGCTTAATTTTTCTTATCCCCACTGATTTCCTAGTGTTATTAAAGATGCTCTTGCCCTTGTGTATTCTAGTTGTACATGAGTCGGTCTGTTCTTCCGTCTTTGTTATCATTGCTACTTAAATATGCTGTTGACTTCGTCTCTGGAAGTGAGGTTACACCAAAAAGGAATGGGATGTTATTTGCTTGATTTAATCTCATTGTCTGTGTCTTTAAACAATGAAGATTTATATCTTCTTGTCGTGACCTGACACAAGACAACAGTAATTCAAGTTGAGGATAGAATAAATACCAAAACACATTTAAGTAAGTTCTGTAGCAAAATATTGATGTGGATGTGCGCATTATTAGGTCCAAGCATATCTATGCAGGTTTGAGTGCAGTGATAATCGATGATCAGTCTCTTCCTCCCTCTAGATAGTGGTCAATAATTAACATCAACATGTGCCATGACGATAGGCGTGGGCGGTCATGTTTCACCATCTCACACGATCACCAGAGTCGTAGTTCAGCTCTGTGATCTTGTCAAAATTATGCCATGTGACCAATTCATATAGATATTCTGTCTGTCTGTCTGTCTGTCTGTCTGTCTGTCTGTCTGCCTGCCTGCCTGCCTGCCTGCCTGCCTGCCTGTCTGTCTGTCTGTCTGTCTGTCCGTCCGGACATCCGTCTGTCTGTCTGTCTCCCAGTCATTTAGTCACCCACCCACCCATAATGTATTGATGCAGGTCATATGCAAAACATCGTTCTCTTACGTATTGCTGAATGAATACAATCGCAACTTGTCATTCTGTCTCTATTCCTGTATTTCAGCCACCAACATACCCATTCATCCATGCATCCATGCATCCATGCATCCATCCACCCACCCACCCACCCACCCACCCATCAGCATGTAGCTGGTCGCTTTCGGAACACTGTTGTGTGCATACAATGACAATGAGTTAACATAGCTATGCTTGTGTCTGTCTTACTGTGAAATTTGTAAATGGATTAATGATGCCATGGGAAGCAATAATGTTTATATTTCATCTTTTTATTATCTACTTTGTTATCCCCCTTTAGTATATTACATCCTCAAACCCACTGGGTTGTTCAATTCAATGTCTCGTGTATGGTTTATGCCATTTTATTTTTAAAGAACATTTTACTTTGATATGCAATCAATAAAGAAGAACACTTGAGTTTATTTGAATCTCGTGCACCACAGAAGGAAAATAATTCACGTCTACACGATCTGAGTATCGAAGAGAATTGAATCATGTGCAGTATCATATCTCGGAGACTGAAATATGTTGGTCATATTTGACATCGAAGTGACATGAAAAGACAGTGATGGAAGGCGTAGTTCCAGATAGAAGAAGAAACGGTCGACCAGGTCAGTGGTTTGTTTGCAGAGTCGTTTGGCTTGATGGATAAAACTTCTTTATTATCTACCACCCAGTTATTAGGTTTTAAAATGTTGTCTTCATTCTGCTTGTGTTCATTAATATCTTCGTAAATGAGCATTCTCTCAGTGTTTGTCTCCTTCCCACTGACTTCATGTCCACAATAGTGATCTATTTCACGATCTCCCCACCCGTGGTAACTATAAGTGCTTGATTTTGCAAACTCTTGTGGTGCGGTATTGATGTAGGACTCCGTGTAATTTATCCATATTCCAGGCGTGATCGCATGCTCTGTTGGTAAACGTCATTAAGTATTGTTCCAGTAGCTTTTCCTTGGGTTCCACCGGATGTTGCGTTGTAGTCCTCCTGTATTTTTCTGCCGCCTTGTTAATGTGCTTTCTCTTTGTCAACCTGGCAGCAAATCGACTCAAATTTATGTTGTTGTTTGTCTTCTTCAATTAAATTTTCATATAAGAGATTTACATTTTATAATTATTGCATTATTATATCTTTTCTTAGATTTTGCTCCTGAACAATGACCATAAAAGTGCGTGCACAAAGAACATTATTTCGTCTGTATCTAAGAATGCTGGGCATGAGGTTCACTACTCAAGGATCAAGGAGTAGTTTAATACCCAGAGATTACACATGCTTTTAATTCTTAATGGAGGGGTGGTTAGTACTTATGGTCAGTATGTCTATATGTTTGTGACATAAGAGCAGTATTTCCAAGTGTTTGTGAAAAGATCCAGTGCTGTGACATAGATTCGGTATTTCCAAGTGTTTGTGACATAAGGGCTGTATTTCCAAGTGTTTGTGATACAAGTTCAGTATTTCCAAGTGTTTGTGACATAGGTTCAGTATTTCCAAGTGTTTGTGGCATTCATTCATTCATTCATTCATTCATTCATTCATTCATTCATTCATTCATTCATTCTGTGGTATACTGACTCACAAGCCGTTACTAGCTGTCAAGATCTCCTCAAATTGAAACTAAATTGTACAAGAACGTAAACCACTGGTACCATTAAAACTTGGGGGATTGTGGAAATTCGACAACGCCCCGGATTGGAAAACACACACTTCAGGAATCAAGAGCGGATATGGGGTAAAACTTCAACACGGAGAAAGCTGAGATATAAACAGCTACAATCGATTTCCGGCCTCATTTGTAACAACAAAACAGCGACTGGTTACAAACCAAGATGTGCATGCAGAATGGTAGCTTTTAACTCGCCACGACTAAGTGAGAAAATTATCTAAAGAGAAGAAGGACCATACATGCAGCAGCCAGTATTTGGAAACAACCAAATCTATGACCTTACGTCTTGGTGATGTTAAATGTTGACACGTATTGTGAAGCTGTCGTGTTTTGATGAGGTAGTGGTCTTATTCATGTCAATCCAGACCTGACTTGGTGAAGATTGAATGCAGCACCTGTTGAGTGAGCACATGGTTGAGTGATGCCCTTGATAGAGTAGCACAGAACCTTATCTACCTGCACCCATTCCATTTGTCTCATAGGAGAAGTAATCTTTATTTAACCTTTCCCTGCCAAAACAAAGGGAATAAAACCAAGAGCCAACGTATGTTCTACTACGCCCAGGAACAATAATAATACAATTGATGATTTCCAGAGTGATTCCCAAAGCTGGAAGTGGAGAATCCTGATTGCAGACAGTTCTTGTTTTTTTTAGATACTCCAGGCCAGTAAACGATTAGCATTACAGACCACTGCGAAAAATCTAAACTGTTAATATCTACCTTGTCATGGGCACATCAAGTCTGTAATATTTAATGTATATGTATAGGTCCTTATTTTATGACAGGAAATTGTAATTTTGAATGCAATTTACAAAATCCATATTTGTGTTTATTAAATCATAAAAACTGAGGTCATGTCATGTATTGATTGTATTTTACTTGTCATAAACAAACTGTTTTAAATTACCCTAGATAGAATTAATTAGTTGGTAGAGGAGAGGCAAGGAACCACTTAAGGAATAAATTGGGTATAAAAGGGAATACAACTTTTTCAGTATTTACTCAAGGTATTCCTTGGTTCTCCAAAACTCTATTTCTGGTCTCAACAATTGAGTCAGTACAGCTAAATTAATTAAACGGGCAGGATCACATTAGAAAAAATGATTTTTCATCATTTATCTCAGTGGGGTTGAGCCATCAATCACATATGTATTCGACACATTCATTCATTCATTCATTCAGTAGCCTGTCCTTTGCAGAAACTCGCTCCCATAACAACCTTCCGGAAAACCTCTCGATCATAAGCAAGATGTCCCACGTCCGATACACTCATCTGGAGATGTTTGTGACATAGGTTCAGTATTTCCAAGTGTTTGTGACATAGGGTCAAAATTTATAAGTGTTTGAGACATAGGTTCAAGTAATAACACGTGTTTGCTACAAATATGTTCAGTTTTCCCAAGTGTTTGTGACACATGGCAGATAGGCAATTCAACCGTTAAGCCTCTGGAGTGTTTATGCTTCTGGCTACGGTTTGCAGTCGCATTTTCATCATGATGGTCTGGTAGGGCATGTTTCCGTCGCCCTGCTACTGAATGAACTGTGATTTTCGTTTTCAATGTTTTTACATCTGTCCTCGGTTGTTTTAGTGTAAACTGCATGTATGGACCGATGGCAGTCGGCCTGTCACTTGGAATTGACTGGATTGCCTTTTCGGTTCATGCGTGCATTTTTGTTGGAGACTCCTGGGGGTCGTCGCAGGAGCTACGGTGTTCGTGCTTTGTGCGATGCTTTCAGCGGGCCACGCTGTCGAAGGGGACCGAGCAGTATAGGATAAATCCCGGGCAATGAGTTAGATCCTCTCGAGTTTTAATGCAGTAATGTGCGGCTGCTGGTTTGCTAGTGACTGTCGGTTCAATCGAAGATGAACTGTATTTTATGTGGATGACTTTGTGTTGGCATTCAGACAGCGGTATTATGCACAGTGCACCTGTGCGGACTAATGGCTTGTCGAGACTCCTGTCTATTCAACTTTTCACACAGGGCAGTGAGGACCATTTCATGTGATATTCACTGGTACAGGAACGGAGCATAATAAGGACGACCCGTTGTCGTGAAGTTGGAACAGCGACTAACTAAGTAACTTGTGACAAAGGTTCAGTATTTCAAAGTATTTTTGACATAGGTTCAGTATTTCCAAGTGTTTGTGGCATAAGTTCAGTATTTTCAATTGTTTGTGTCTTAAGAGTAGTATTTCCAAGTGTTTGAGACATAAGTCAGTATTTTGGAGGTTAGTATTTTCGAGTGTTTGCGATGTGAGGCCAGCGCATCCACATGTCTGCAACATGAGTGAGCCTCTAGGGTCAATGCTTCAAACTGTTTGTGACAGGAGGCTTTTATTTTATATTGCTTGCAACTTTTTAAACGCGTTATGTTTGTTTTGTTGTGATTTTGTTCACTGGATGACTACATGCCATTCCTATTGCTCACCTGGGCCGTTGTCAGGGAACCACTATAATTCACGATAGATGATGAAACAACAGAGGCAGGCTATATTCGAACTTACAAATTGTTTGCAACTGGTGGGGACATCCCCTTCGGATCAAAGGCGCCGCTAGTCTATGATGATTCCCCGGAGAAACGGGAAAAGAGTTTCCCGGTTGTCTTGGAACAGACTCAAGATGAAAGGCAAAGCGCCGCCGTGATTCGGTTGACACATGTTTTTGACAGGAGAATGACGTCACGAGGTCAATCCCAGATTATATAAAAACAAGCTTGTTGTCGGGAGTGCACAATAAAGTTGACCTAGGCTGACGTGTTGAATAGCTCAGTGCTCGTAGTGAAAAGAATCCCGCATGTTTACTATCAGTGTATTTGAGGGGGAAAAAAACATGTGTCTTTCATATGGCAATTTGGAGATTCAATTCGGATTGTGAGCTAGGAATTCATAGGGTATCTACACTTAGCATTGAAATGTTAATAATGTAGAATAGTAAAATGATAGTGAAGTTTAGAACTTAACGTAGTGGTTGCTTTGTAGTCAAGTATAAAAACATTGTCGGCGACAATAGACAGTCGCAGTGTTTAACTAACTAGTGTGAGATATAAATTAGCTCAGCTAGTTGAGGATAGTGAAAGGGGATGATATTTAGTGTGATGGGGATATTCCAGTGGGGGTATACTGGTGTTCTACACTTTGTGTATTGGTCTTTCCTTGTCTTGCCCTAACTCAGGCCAAGAGGAGGAGCTCCTCTGACATGACAGAGATTGGTTCACTGTCATGGATCTGAGTAAGAATGGAGGCCCATACTCATCTAATAGGAGTCAGTATCAGATTGCTCTCACCGAGTCTGTTGTGTCTCTTTCACAGGTTCCCCTCGGGTTTTCAAAGAACAGATGATGAATTGTTCGTATCATGGAGAACTTGGTACGAGGAGATCTGTTCAGTGGCCTGTGCATTTGGCCCATGAGAAAAGGGTTTAATATGTCACACCACTCGTGAAAGAAATAATGGAGTGTTATTATGTCACATGACGGGTGTAAGAACAATATCGTGTTTGATTTTCACACTACAAGTGAAATAACGTTAGAGTGTTGCTTTTCACACTACACGAGAAATAACATTAGAGTGTTGCTTTTCACACCACAAGTGAAATAACATTAGAGTGTTGCTTTTCACATTACCAGTGACATAACATTAGAGTGTTGTAACATTTTCACACCACCTGTGAAATATTAGTAGGAATTAATTCAAAGAATGAGAACAGTGTAATAGTGAACACGGTAGGACTTGTAAGAATGAATCATTTCTTCCAAGGAACAATGTTACTTGTTTTCACTAGGCAAGGAAGGTTTATGTTTCGGAACCATATAGACATTTATTAACAAGGTGTATGATCGCTGCCAGATCAATATCAGACTATATTCGTGGTTGGTGACCAGGTATCTGGGTTATCAAAGGGGCTACCGGAGAGAGTCAACATCGAACAAGAGGGACACGGCGTGTGGTGAGGTTTTTGTTTACTGACCCGTGATGATGTGGTGTAACTCGTACAATGATGATCGGACTGTGATCCGGAGCTTTGTGGTCTGATGTCTACATATACACCTTAGAATATGCGACATACATTCTACACATTACACACACACACACACACACACACACACACACACACACACACTTCTCACACACATACTCTTTGCTTTAATAAATTATTTTGTATTTATTTGTTAAGGCTAGAGATGGTGAGTATGTTGTGTTGGGGAAGAGTGAGAAGGGGCATGATCTAGGGGTGAGTGAGAGTAAGAAAGAGGTGTCGACAGGCTGACGGAGTTGTGTGGACGGATTCTGGGGGTTTCTTTAGGACAATAATATTGGGGTAATAAAAATGTGGGTGTTGATTCCCCTCACTCCAGTGACGACACTAAAGTAATAAATGGATTACTACGACATTTATTGGGGGCTCGTAAACGTGATCTCTGGACAGCGGGATCTCTCGTAAACGTGATCTCTGGACAGCGGGATCTCTCGTAAACGTGATATTTGGACAGCGGGACCTCTCGCAAACGGGATCCTTCGACAGCGGGATCCTTTGACAGCGGGATTTTTTGTAGACGGGATCTTTTGACAGCGGGATCTCCTGACAACGGGGTCTTTTGACACGGGATCTTTAGTTAAAGGACGGAGATATTGTTAGAGAGAGAATCCAGGCAGCTAGGAACTTGAAGTTGAAGAAGCTGCTAGGAAACGGGAAGCGGAACAAGAGTCTCAGAAAAGGGAGCACGAGTACCGGATGAGGGAACTCGAGTTGAAGAGGCAATCTAATGGGGAAACTGAGGGAGCAGTTGGAGGTTCCTCCATCCCAGGCTCAACCCCAGCAGGTGGATATAGTTACCATGCTATGAAGTTTCCTCTAGCAATCTACGAAGAGGACAAAGAGAAGATTGACCAGTACCTTCAACGCTTCGGGGCCATGTCTGTTGCTATGAGTCTGGACCGTGACCAATGGCGTCTTAATCTATCCCAGGGATTTCGCGGGACAGGCTACGAGGTTTATTCTCGCCTGCCACCAGGACATGAGAACAATTACGACGAGTTGAAGACGGCTCTGCTGAAACGATTCGAGGTTACGTCACATACCTACCGGAAAAAATTTCCAGCAGCGAAACGAGAACCGGGGGAGTTGTTTGCCGCCTACAGTTTGTGTCTACAATCCTATCTCCATAAGTGGATGGATTTGGCTGGGTTTGCACATGAATATGAGAGTCTGGAAGAACTCATGGTGGTCGACCAGCTGAAGAAGCAAATGTCGAAATCTCTCAGGACATTCCTGGGAGAACAAGGAGCGGAACGTATTGACCTCGTGACAGAATTAGCAGAACGGTTCGTCGAGGTACATGGGGAGGCAGGGGAAAACCTTTCCACCAACACCAAAAGTCAGGAGAAACATGACAGGAAGAAGGCCAAAAACTCAGGAACCAAAAAGGGGGAACCTTATATAAAAACCTCAGAGGATAGTTCAGAGAAGACGACGGAGGGAAACAAGAGCACTTCGAGCTCTACACCAAAACGACCATGGTCGGAGAAGTGGTGTTCAATTTGTAAGTCGCCCTCTCACAATACGAGGGACTGCAAATCGAAGGCTAAGAGTCCTCACTTCGCAGCATGTCAAGTGACGTCGAAGGAGGTTGTCAGGGAAAAAGCCAAGGTCAACAAGGAAGCTCGCCACCAGGAGAGCTCACTCAAGTCCGGCACTAGAAAATGTAGGACAGGGAAATGGTACAACCAATGCAAGTCAAACACGCACAATGCTATTGGCTGCAGGGGAAATTCAGGAGAATCTAATTTCGTCGTGTGCCCAGTGGAACCTAAGGTGGAGCCCACCGAACAGGTCGAGACCGAGGAAGAGACTCCAGACCAGGAAAAACCACCTGTAGTGGAATTGGTAGAGGTTAACGGTCGTCAAGTGGAGTGTTTGTACGACACAGGACTGGACGGGGAGGCCGTGATTTCTGCGGATCTGGTACACCCAGAACAATTCACAGGTGAGACCATGGAGATACAGCCTGCACAGAAGAGTGCTGTGGCCATGAAGTTGCCCATTGCTAACGTGGAGATTCGGTCAAGGTATGTCACCGGAACAATCAAGGCCGCTGTATTGACCGATCCCAATTTTCCAGCAATCCTCGGTTGCCGGTATGTCTTTCTGGGAATGCCCAGGGAGCCAATCCATATGGGAGCAATACAGACTCGCTCTCAGACGAGAACGGAAGAGGCAGAAGCAATTGTGACTAACCCACTGCCGGGGAGCTACGAACTGCCCAGAGTGAGGATGCTACTCTACGTCCTTGCTACAAAAAGCTGCAGAAAAGTGCTGATCCACCCAAACGGGGGCAGTACTATATGAAGAACAGGATACTCTACAGGAGAGCCGGAAGGGGAGACAACCTATACGGTCAGTTGGTGGTCCCGAAAGCTCACCGGTCCCAGATTCTTCATATGGGGCATACCATCTCCTTTAGTGGGCATATGGGTATTGCCGCCACCATGCAGCGATTTCCTGCCATTACTATTGGCCGGGAATGACAGATGATGTGCGTCGGTATGTGAAGTCATGCCCTGAGTGCCAGAGGGTGGCACCGAAACACTGGACAGCACCCGTGGTCTTGGGTGAGATGCCCATTATGAACTCTCCTTCGAGAGGGTAGCCATCGATATCGTGGGTCCACTTCCTAGGACTAGGAAGAGGAACATGTATATACTCACAATGGTGGATTGCTGTACAATGTGGGGTGAAGCCATACCGTTGACCACGATTGACTCGAAACGAGTGGCCGACGCACTGATGGAGACCGTTACAAGATTAGGTTTCCCGGATCAAATTCTGACGGACAATGGTTCCCAGTTTTGTCGGAAACTCATGGAGGAGGTATTTAGGGTGTTCCACTCTAACCACATACATACCAGCCCTTACCACCCTCAAGCCAATGGACAAGTAGAGCGATTTCAACGGCACGTTGATGACAATGCTCAGGAAACTAGGCGCAGGAGAAACCTGATAGGTGGGATGAATATATCCCAGCAGCACTCTTTGCCTATCGGGAAGTTCCTCATGGCATCAACAGGACTACCACCCGCTACTTTGCTGTTTGGTCGTTCAATCAAAGGACCGTTGGAAGCCATGTTGAGGAGTTGGACTGAAGAGGGGGACGTCAGAAGAAGTGATCTCTTTCTTACAAATATGTGGAGGAACTGAAAGAAAAACTTCACAAGGTATGGACTCTGGCGAATCAAAACTTGAAAAAGGCCAGAAAAAGACATGCGGCTTACTACAACCGTAGGTCTAAAGACAGATCTCTAGAGGTGGAAGACAAAGTCTTGTTGCTACTCCCAACGGGAAACAACAAACTGGAGATAGGTTGACAAGGACCATTTAACGTGGAAAGGGTGATATCCAGAACCAACTATCAGATCCGGATCCGGGGAAAGTCGAAGATTTTCCATATCAATCTCCTGAGGAAATACGAGGAGAGACCCGGAGACAAAGCAGCTCACCTCATGGCAATGGCAGTTGCAGTGGAGACTGAAGTGGGAACCAACGAGGGCAGGGAATATCCCTTGGTACACCAGGAAACCTATAGTGATGTGCAGGTGAACCCTGATCTGACTTCCCAGGAGAGGGAAAAGATTACCCAGGTTCTCGAGTCTCATAAGGAGATACTGACTGATAAACCAGGACGAACGAGGTTGGTGGAGTTCGAGATGACCTTGACCACACAAGAGCCTGTTCGCCAAAAGGTTTACCCAGTGCCTTCTCTAAAGAAAAGGCCCTGGAGGAGGAAATAAAAAACTGCTGGAGGATGACGTGATTGCGCCATCCACATCCCCATACAATGCGGGGGTAGTTTTGTTACGCAAACCAAGTGGAGAACACCGGTTGTGTATAGACTACCGACTTCTGAACAGTCATACACAATTTCAGGTGGAACCTTTGCCGAATCCAACGCAGTTATTCGCTAGGCTCCATAAGGCTCGGTACTTTTCAAAGGTGGATCTGAGTCGGGGGTACTATCAGATACCAGTCAAACCGGAGATTCGACCACTGTTGGCTTTCAGTACACCCAGTGGACACTACGAATTCAAGGTCATGCCCTTTGGACTCAGCAATGCACCTAGTGTGTTTACTCGCATGATGAGGACTTTACTAGATCCCTTACAGGATCCGTCCATTATACCATTCATGGATGATATTCTGATTTCCAGTGACAGCTTGGATGACCATTTGCAATCCTTGGAGAGCGTTTTTACTAGACTCAAGGAAGCAGGGCTTACAGCTCGTCCAACCAAGTGCATGATTGGTTACCAGACTCTGGAATTTCTGAGTCACACCATTACTCCAGGACAAATTGTCCCAGAGCAGAAGAACCTAGAAAAAATCAGAAATGCACCAAGGCCGAAAACGAAGAAGGATGTAAGATCGTTTCTCTCGTTATGTGGGTTTTACCAAAAATTTATGTCACATTTTACTGAAATGGGAGCTCCATTGAATGGAAACCTTGAAAAAGGGATTCCCGGACCAAATCATTTGGACACCAGAATGTGAGACTGCCTATAGTCAGTTAAAGGAGGCCTTGGTCAGCAAACCTGTGTTACAGCTCCCTGACCTTTCCAAACCATTTGTGTTGAGAACGGATGCGAGTGGGATTGGGATTAGGACAGCTTTGATACAGGAAGGAAAATACGATGCTTCGGTATTGAAACCTGTGGCATACGCCAGCAAGAAACTTCTCCAGGCTGAGAGGAATTATTCGACCGGAGAGAGAGAGAGAGAGAGAGAGAGAGAGAGAGAGAGAGAGAGAGAGAGAGAGAGAGAGAGAGAGAGAGAGAGAGAGAGAGAGTTTGTCTCTCGTATGGGCCTTGCAGAAATTCCAGCCCTATTTGTATGGAGTTCAGTTTCGGGTCCAGTAGGATCATCAGCCCCTGATGTTCCTGGCTACATCTCAGAAGCTCGACGCCCGTTTGATGCGGTGGTCGTTGCTACTTCAACCATACCATTTCACAGTGGAGTATATACCTGGGAAGGAAAATGTTGGAGCGGATTTTCTATCCAGGCACCCAACTCCTGAAGAAAGAAGAATAAATCATCTGGATCGAGCTTACAGTGGAAAAGAGTGAGATGGACTACTCTCTTAAAAGGGGGCCTATGTCACGAACCCACTATAATTCACGATAGATGATGAAACAACAGAGGCAGGCTATATTCGAACTTACAAATTGTTTGCAACTGGTGGGGACATCCCCGTCGGATCAAAGGCGCCGCTAGTCTATGATGATTCCCCGGAGAAACGGGAAAAGAGTTTCCCGGTTGTCTTGGAACAGACTCAAGATGAAAGGCAAAGCGCAGCCGTGATTCGGTTGCCACATGTTGTTGACAGGAGAATGACGTCACGAGGTCAATCCCAGATTATATAAAAACAAGCTTGTTGTCGGGAGTGCACAATAAAGTTGACCTAGGCTGACGTGTTGAATAGCTCAGTGCTCGTAGTGAAAAGAATCCCGCATGTTTACTATCAGTGTATTTGAGGGGGAAAAAACATGTGTCTTTCATGGCAATTTGGAGATTCAATTCGGATTGTGAGCTAGGAATTCATAGGGTATCTGCACTTAGCATTTAAATGTTAATAATGTAGAATAGTAAAATGATAGTGAAGTTTAGAACTTAACGTAGTGGTTGCTTTGTAGTCAAATATAAAAACAGTGTCGGCGACAATAGACAGTCGCAGTGTTAAACTAACTAGTGTGAGATGTAAATTAGCTCAGCTAGTTGAGGATAGTGAAAGGGGATGATATTTAGTGAGATGGGGATATTCCAGTGGGGGTATACTGGGGTTCTACACTTTGTGTATTGGTCTTTCCTTGTCTTGCCCTAACTCAGGAGCTCCTCTAACATGACAGAGATTGGTTCACTGTCATGGATCTGAGTAAGAATGGAGGCCCACACTCATCTAATAGGAGTCAGTATCAGATTGCTCTCACCGAGTCTGTTGTGTCTCTTTCACAGGTTCCCCTCGGGTTTTCAAAGAACAGATGCTGAATTGTTCATATCATGGAGAACTTGGTACGAGGAGATCTGTTCAGTGGCCTGTGCATTTGGCCCATGAGAAAAGGGTTTAATATGTCACACCACTCGTGAAAGAAATAAAGGAGTGTTATTATGTCACACCACGGGTGTAAGAACAATATCGTGTTTGATTTTCACACTACAAGTGAAATAACGTTAGAGTGTTGCTTTTCACACTACACGAGAAATAACATTAGTGTTGCTTTTCACACCACAAGTGAAATAACATTAGAGTGTTGCTTTTCACATTACCAGTGACATAACATTAGAGTGTTGTAACATTTTCACACCACCTGTGAAATATTAGTAGGAATTAATTCAAAGAATGAGAACAGTGTAATAGTGAACACGGTAGGACTTGTAAGAATGAATCATTTCTTCCAAGGAACAATGTTACTTGTTTTCACTAGGCAAGGAAGGTTTATGTTTCGGAACCATATAGACATTTATTAACAGGGTGTATGATCACTGCCAGATCAATATCAGACTATATTCGTGATTGGTGACCAGGTATCTGGGTTATCAAAGGGGCTACCGGAGAGAGTCAACATCGAGCAAGAGGGACACGGCGTGTGGTGAGGTTTTTGTTTACTAACCCGTGATGATGTGGTGTAACTCGTACAATGATGATCGGACTGTGATCCGGAGCTTTGTGGTCTGATGTCTACATATACACCTTAGAATATGCGACATACATTCTACACATTACACACACACACACACACACACACACACACACACACACTTCTCACACACATACTCTTTGCTTTAATAAATTATTTTGTATTGATTTGTTAAGGCTATAGTTGTTGAGTATGTTGTGTTGGGGAAGAGTGAGAGGGGGCATGATCTAGGGGTGAGTGAGAGTAAGAAAGAGGTGTCGACAGACTGACGGAGTTTTGTGGACGAATTCTGGGGGTTTCTCTAGGACAATAATATTGGGGTAATAAAAATGTGGGTGTTGATTCCCCTCACTCCAGGGACGACACTAAAGTAATAAATTGATTACTACGACAGCCTTAAGGGAAGCAAAGAATAGTAACACCGTAATCTACCAAACAAGTCGTAAGAGGCGACTACGTTGGGTTGGTTATGGGGCTGGCTTCCCCATCCAGTAGAATATCTTTGCTACAAAATCCTACCAACCATGAACAAGTATACGGCTTGGTGGGAGTTGGTTGGAGGATATGCGCCAATAGGTGATAGATGGCAGAAGAATAGTATTCGTATAGTTACATAGAACAAAGATACGGCTGCCCATAAAACTTTAAAAACACAAGGCAACTAAAGAAGAGGAAATAGACTGCACCAAACATGTGAGAACCCTCATGTATTAACCATTTAAAGAGGTCAACAGTGAGATTCAGGTATGCCACTTTTCGAGCAGACACGATAAACGCTATATCATTTATGAATAGACAACTTTAAGAGGGTGGTCAGATATCTTGAGCACTGTCCGACGCGGCATCGACGTTTCGGCTCATCGCCTGCGAAAGTGAAGGAAAGATTGGCCACATATTCCTCAGTTCATTCAGGTCTATACAATGTAATGACTATATCACGTCGCAGACTCACAGCAGTAAACTGGGGTGTCCAGAAAAGGCTGACCATTAAAACGAGGATATCAGAAATATGATAGGTGTAACATCAAGCATGGAAGAAACCAAAAAAAAAAAACTTGATTAGTTATAAGAGGAAACACAGCCAGCTACCAACAAAGGCATACAAATGGGTGTCAAGCCAGAAAAACACCAAGATAACAAAGGTAGGACAACATGAAAGAAACACAACCATAGGATACAGAGCAAGCAAGGCATTGCCTCGTTAACATCCAACTCGATAGTCGACCTCTCCCTCCTCCTAAACACCGTTGCCATGCTTAACCACAAGAGTGGGCGAGGGAAAAAGACATCATCCACCTGGGGATAGACAATAGACATACTTTATCAAATAGCAGTGTTTGCATATCCTTTACAGGACATCGCTGTCAACATCAGCATCTTTCAGCTGTATGTTGATTTCATGGCAAGATTACGATCATAATTTGCCATTGCTTTCTGAGCGGCCGGCTCACATACCCCGTAAGTTACCTATGCGATTCGAACTACTGCTAATTCTCACCGTCATCTCGTTACCCACGAAAGTATGCGAGATTACGGAGAAAAGTCATAACCTCTAAGCCACGAAGCCGGCACTTTATCAAATGCTTTTCCTAAATGTATCATTCAGTCCGGCACTTATTAATGTCTTTGTGGCTGTAACTCGATTCCCTGCAATTACCGTTATGACGACCGTCTTGTTATGACAATAGTGCGGATGACATATGACAGGCTGTGCAGACTGCTACGGAGGTTGACAAATCAGCCCGGCTAAGACTTGACATTTGTCATCGCTTGAGGCAGCAGTAGGGATGATGAGCGGGGTGGACAACGTCCGCGCGTTAATTTTAAGCACACTACGTGAACAATCAGCGTCCATGCATTCCAACATCTCCTGAGATAAACAGAGCATATATATGTATGTCCTGAGTGTTTTAATGTCAATTGTAATAGATCATTCACCTTTGCTGCAGTATATTTGACTGCTTCCTGTAAATAGCATATATGACATGCGCACAAGCATGTCATATAGGGATATCTAGTTGGTTATGAGTCGAAGTACACTTGTTCCTGTAGCGCTGTTGTCATGTAGAGGTGACAGGTTCGAATTCAGGTCGGTAACTATAGCTTTCAATTTTTACGTTGTCTAGCGCGTCCTCTAGTCTCTAATTCTCGCCCCTACAGATATCAGCGCCAAACAATACGTATTTATTTATTTATTATCTTAATTTCCTCAAAAGGTTCCCGAATTGATATTCATAAGATTTACCCGCGGATAACATCAGATGGACGATGCACAACAGAGATTAAGAGCAGAATAGGGCAAGCAAAAGCTGCATATCAGAAAATGAAAAATATCTTATGCAAAAAGACACTATCATTGAATGTATGAAAGAGAGTATTGAAGTGTTATATAGAACCTGTTTTGCTGTATGGTTGTGAATCTTGGAATTTAAATGAAAAAATTAGGAAGTGCTTGCAAGCAACATAGATGTGGTTCCTGCGACAAATGTTGCGAATTCCTTGTACTGTCAAAGTAACTACCAACGAAATGAAACTAGAACAATATATGCAACAATAAGAAAGCGACAAACAGCTTTCTTTTGTCATGTGATGAGAAGAGAGGCATTGGAGAACACCGTGACAACTGGAACGATCGAGGAGAAGAAAGGCAGAGGCAGACCAAGAGAAATGATGTTGGATAGATGGGGACGGTGGCGTGGAAGAATATCATCAGCAGAGTTGCCCCAGACAACAAAAGACCGAGATCTGTGAAGAATCCTGAACGCCTACGCCAGCAGGCATGGCACTTGAATTGTTAAAGACCAGTCTGAACACATTGGGTGATGCCGACGAGTCACGTCGACCGCCTTTACTTCCCTCTTAATTTCTACTCATATCCATTTTATGATGTATAGACCTCCGTCAAATGTAAAAATCCACCTCGATTGAGATAATATTAATGATATATGAACTAGGGCTATTCCAAAATCAACCGCCGATTGGCTGGTAAACATTTAAACAAATGACAATAACGTCTAAATACATCCAACAGTTACATACATCACTGTATTACTTTTCCACATAGTAACATGGTACGAGTTTTTGTAACCTCTCGTCAAGGAAAGGCGCCGCCAATGGACTTAGCCAGTTGTTGACTCCATCCATGAGATCCTCAGCTGTGTCGAAGCGCTGGGTAGCCAGCCAGTCTTTAATCTTGCCGAAGAGATGATAATCGTTTGTTGCCAAGTTCGGGCTGTAAGGGGATGGTTTAAACATTCTCACTTAAACTGCTCAAGTAAAACCTTTGTGCGAGCAGCAGTGTGGGGCTGCGCGTTGTCTTGCGGGATAATGACGCCACTGATGAGCATTCCGCGCCTTTTGTTTTGGATCGACCGACGAAACTACTTCAGAGTTTCACAATAAACTTCTCACGTTATTGTAGTCTCCACTGTCATGAATTTAGTTAATAAAATGCCCTTGCAACCATAAGTTTTCGTCACGAAAACTTTTGCTTGAATTTTTGGGGCTTGTTTGGAGAATGAGAATGCGTCCACTGTTTTGACTGTTCCTTCGTCTCTGCATTAACATTGTGAACCTATGACTCCTCCCCAGTCACTATTCTGTCGAGATATGCATTACCCTCTTCCCAGTAGCGTAGAAGGAACTTCAAGGCTGAGAACATTCTTTAGGCTTTGTGAAAGTTAGCCAATTGATTTGGTACCCACGGTGAACATAATTTGTGGTAACCTAACTTCTCTGTAAAAATTCTAAACAGACTAATTAAGGAAATGAGTGGAAATTCTGTTGAAAGATCTGAAATTGTGAAACGGCGCTTTTCCACTACGAATTCGTCGAATTTTTGAATAAGCTTTTCTATCACTCATGCATTTGAGTCCTTGTCCACCCTCATCATGCACATCTTTACGCCCATCTCTGAATTTCCTGCACCAATCCCTCACAGAACTGTCACTTATAACGTTATCACCTTTTACAAGACACAATCGACGATGAATCTCGGCTGCATTTTGACTTTCTGCTTGAAGAAAACGAAACGAATCACACCAAGAACTTCACAGCTGGCGGTAAAAGCAGTAACAGTGTCCATGTTTATTCGTTCGCGATTCAGGAATCACAGAACAATGCGACTTTAGGTTGATATGCAGTGAGCTAAAAGACTTCTAAATGTTGCAAGCAATGAACGGTGTCGCTATGACAACCGGTTTATTATTACCAGCCAATCAGAGGTTGATATTAGAAAATACATCGTAGAAATGGATTCGGCTTGATCTTAATTACATATATCCGGTTCATACCCCATTAATCTTTAAAGTCAAGATCCGTCTACTTCTAAAGGTAGTCACGGTAGCCAAATGGCAAGCTGCTAGTCGGCGTGGTGGACATGTGTTAGAAACTATGTCAAGACGATGATTTTCTTAATTGACCTTGGCTCGCAACCCAAAGTGATTACCAGGAAATGTCGTGCGAAGAAAAGAATATCGGCGTCATTATGAACACATCACACATCATTTATCGAATAGTTATTTTTAAAAATAATGAGGTTTACACTATATATACCCATTACACCTACCACTATATACTCAATACACCTTGATGTGATTAAATACCTATCTGTCTACTTGCATGAGATGAAAGGACCGGCAGTCACACCTGTCTGCCAACTTTCATGAGATTAAAGGACCGACAGTCACACCTGTCTGCCAACTTTCATGAGATTAAAGGACCGGCAGTCACACCTGTCTGCCAACTTTCATGAGATGAAAGGACCGGCAGTCACACCTGTCTGCCAACTTGCATGAGATGAAAGGACCGGCAGTCACACCTGTCTGCCAACTTTCATGAGATGAAAGGACCGGCAGTCACACCTGTCTGCCAACTTTCATGAGATGAAAAGACCGGCAGTCACACCTGTCTGCCAACTTTCATGAGATTAAAGGATCGACAGTCACACCTGTCTGTCTACTTGCATGAGATGAAAGGACCGGCAGTCACACCTGTCTGCCAACTTTCATGAGATTAAAGGATCGACAGTCACACCTGTCTGCCAACTTTCATGAGATGAAAGGACCGGCAGTCACACCTGTCTGCCAACTTTCATGAGATTAAAGGATCGACAGTCACACCTGTCTGCCAACTTTCATGAGATTAAAGGATCGACAGTCAGACCTATCTGTTTACTTGCCTAAGGTTAAAGAACCGGCAGTCAGACCTGTATGCCTTTTTGCATGAGATTCAAGGACCGGCAGTCAGACCTGTCTGCCTTCTTGCATGAGATTAAAGAACCCGCAGTCAGACCTGTATGCCTTCTTGCATGAGATTAAAGGACCGGCAGTCAGACCTGTCTGCCTTCTTGCATGAGATTAAAGAACCGGCAGTCAGACCTGTATGAATTCTTGCATGAGATTAAAGAACCCGCAGTCAGACCTATCTGCTTGCTTGCCTGGTATTAAAAGACCCGCAGTCAGACCTGTCTGTCTACTTGCCTGAGATTAAAGAACCGGCAGTCATACATGTATGCCTTCTTCCATAAGATTAAAGGACCGATAATAAGACCTGCCTGCCTTCTTGCATGAGATTAAAGAACCGGCAGTCATACATGTATGCCTTCTTGCATGAGATTAAAGAACCGGCACTCAGACCTGTCTGCCTTCTTGCATGAGATTAAAGAACCGGCAGTCAGACCTGTCTGCTGGCTTTCATGAGATGAAAGAACCGGCAGTCAGACCTGTATGCCTTCTTGCATGAGATTAAAGGACCGGCAGTCAGACCTGTCTGCCTGCTTTCATGAGATGAAAGAACCGGCAGTCAGACCTGTCTGCCTACTTTCATGAGATTAAAGGACCGGCAGTCAGACCTGTCTGCCTTCTTGCATGAGATTAAAGGACCGGCAGTCAGACCTGTCTGTCTACTTTCAGGGGATTAAAGAAACGGCAGTCAGACCTGTTTGTCTACTTTCAGGGGATTAAAGAACCGGCAGTCAGACCTGTCTGTCTACTTGCATGGAATTAAAGAACCGGCAGTCAGACCTGTCTGTCTACTTGCGTGGGATTAAAAAACCGGCAGTCAGACATGTTTGTCTACGTTCATGAGATTGAAAAACCGGCAGTCAGTCCAGACCTCTCTACCTGGTAGGCCATTGAGTAGATCCTAGTACTCAATAAGTGAGAGTTGAGACCGTGCTCTGAGTCTTTTCGCACATGTACTTGTCAGTAGATCTTTGTTTGCGTTTTCACATCCCCCATCCCAGACTCCGTCGTCACCTAATTCACTGTTATCAACAGAGCATCTTCATAGCCGACAACCATCACTATCATCATCAACATCATTACCACCATCATCATCACCATCATCTCCATCATCATCATCATCATCATCATCATCATCATCATTATCACCCCCACCACCACCACCACCACCACCATCATCATCATCATCATCATCATCATCATCATCATCATCATCATCATCACCAAAACCACCACCACTATCATAACCATCATCATCATCATCACCATCAACATCACCAGCAACATAATCACCTGCATCATCAACACCATTATCATTACCACCATCCTTATCATTATCATCATCATCATCATCATCATCATCATCATCATCATCATCATCATCATCATCATCATCATCATCTTCACCACCATCATCATCATCGTCATCATCATCATCAACATCATCATCACCATTATCATCATCATCACCAACATCATCATCAACATCACAACCATCATCATCACAACCATCATCATCACCAGCATCATCCTCACCATCATCATTATTCCCGTCATGATGTAGAAATTCCAAAGACAAGGAAACATCTAAACACATAGTTCCCTGCATACATCTGTCAACAAGCATAACGCACATCTGTGAGGTTTATTTATATGGGTTACATCTGTTAGAATGTAACACCCACTTAAGAGGAATTTAATTGTCTGAGGAATATTATCAGGGTAAGCCCAAAGGGGATGGGTTCCTATCCTCTATCAAGATCACCTTCTAGAAGCTAAATTTATGGCTCGTTCCCCCACGTGAAGATACTAAGGATGTGTTTTATCTACACGAATTAATGAAGAAAAAAATATATAGATATAAGTTTAAGCTTCTTGGAAAGGTGTGGAGACCACGGACTGTTGCCACTATCCTAAAATTGGATGCCCTTTTCTATCACTGGGGAAAAGGTGCTAGTGTGCAGGTGTCCGCCCTCATATGGTCTAAATTAATATGGTCACATATGATTTATAATACACAAATATGTGACAGACCAGACCAACAATATCATGACAAAACATTCACAGTATAAACAGGACATACAGTGACATCACATAATATTTGTGTTTACAAACAATATGTAAGAATCAATCAACAAATGGTCTGGTAACATAAAGTTTAATAAATCAAAAAAATATGACAACCAAATATATTATTTTTACATGGAGTACATCTCTGGAAAAAACATGGTCGGCTTTACAAAGAATACCAACTGATGTGAATGCATAATTATGGGAAACAGAAATCCAACAGTTGAGTTATCCAAAATACATTAAAGTATCATAATGCATCACTAAGTAGATATCACTTTACAAGAAAAGGATATATATTTATCTCCGGTGCAGCTGATATCTGCCGGTAGGTACTTCAGTTGTATATGATTCTGCTTCTTCTCTGGAACCAGTTCTCTAGCAGAGGGTCATCTCTTATGTAAGTGAGGGGTGATAAAGTTCTTCAGTAGGATCATCAGGAATTCTCAGTGGGTTCATGGGTGAGATCTTAGAAGGATGGGGGTTGGTGGATGATGCAAGGAAATGGGCTGTACTAATATTTGGGCTGGCAAAAGATGGACATGACATACAAGTTTACCGCCCTCAGCAACCAAGACCGCATCTTCACAACAGTAGGCTTTCAGTTAAGCGCCCCATCTGATGGTCCAAACAAAATACAACTCCATAAGCATTTGCCTACAATTTACATATCAGTAAATCATAAAACATGTCAAGAAACAATAAAAAAAATAAAGACAAAAAAAAAAAAAAAAGAATTAGACAATAAGAGAGGGAAGCATGTGTCTCCTCAGTAGTGAGAGCTCCCTCTTATCTATATAGATGACATTCAATCCATCATATCATGCTGTATGGTCCTAATGGGATCAACTATTGGTGCAACCAGGACAATGAAATAAAATAGTTACACTTTAAGGCCAGGGAGTCTGATTGTGATTAGGTTATCTGGTTATATTAAATTAAGTTGATTCAAAGTCATCCAGGATGTAACAGACATGTTGTGAAGAAGTTAGGTTGTGGTAGAGGCATGATGTGATTAAGATAAAGGTATATTGTGATGAAAGTGGGTTGACCTAGATGCATACTATGGTAGATGCATGGGAAAGGGGCATGTAGTGACACTTCCCAGTAAGCCAGAGATAGGTTGAGACTGTTGCTTGAGAAGACAGGGTGTGTTGAGATGGATGTAAGTTGAGTTAATGGTCAACCTTATAAAATCGTCATCATCTCTGTCATCCTCAGGTGCCTGTAAATAAGCTCATACTATTTTCTCTTGGTTCAGCTTAGATCTCCAATGCCTATCACCATCATCATCATCCTCAAGTGTTGAGAGTTAATTGTCCACCATATAATCTCATCAACATCATCATCATCATCATCATCATCATGTATTGATATAACTGCCTTTATACGCGTTATGTATTCAGCATACACACTGGTTTAAACAAAACAAGTATGGTCATTCCCCGCGGTCTCTTCTAAACAAAGGGCTGGGGGACGACATTGTTAAACCACCCAAGATTTTGAGGTTATCTCATGCACATAGACAGAAATGGGCTGTTTTCCAATCATATTTCAGAACATAAATGGCATGCCCTTGACCGTAAGAACCACCTAATCATCATATGACTACGTAAGGTTGTCGGTGTGTGCAACGTCCGGCTAACATTTGGGTATATGGTGCAACTCTTGTTAATGAGCATTTATTCTCAGAACAAAACATGACAATTTCACAAAACATATTCAGGGGAAAATGTGAATAAAAGAATAACAAGATATATACATCCCAACAGGTGTGAGTCAGTGTACATGGTTTTAAAGAGATAGACTCTTAATCTACATTTCCTCTGTGAAAGCATCAATGTTCAGCAAGTACATTTGAAAAGCACATTATTCATATATTGAGAAAAGTAAATATACACAGCTTTAACAGAATATAAAGGGAATATTTTTCATTGGCATATTGTCACAAAATATACAGAAATTTTCTTTTATTCGCATATGTAACCGACTATAAAGAGATATAGTGATATACTTTAGTAGCACGTGTTAACAAAATAGAGATATTCTTTGGCCAGCGCATGGCAACAGAATGAAAATACTTTTTAGCCGCCTATGTAAAAGAATGTAAAGGAATCTCCTTTAGCCGCCTCTCGTAAAATATGTACGAAAGTATTCTTTAATAGTAGATTGCAACATAATGTAAGGAAACATTCTTTAGTAGTCAATGACAACAGAGTGTCCAGCTGAAGTTTCTACTAACAAGTGCAGTAAACAGAAACATGGCGCTTGTTTTCAATCCCACAGGAACACAAAGTTAGACTATGATCATTTGTAACCATTTTAAACAGTACATCAGCATTATAATAAATATAACCATTGTATTACCTTATTTCAAGAATTGATTGGTCACACAATGAAGCTTTGCCTGCCCGAGGACCCAGAACACCTGCTTGGCTTCAACACAACATGTGAACTAACAATCTTAAAGTGAGAGCCATCATTTCCTGTTCGCCCACAATTGCGCCTAGAGGGGTTATGCTCGCTGTTTCCGGCTTTAACCCACCGCCTGCATAATGTTTATTATGTCTGTATCGGCTGCTAGGCGATGTGGGTGTATGGAGTGCGGTTATGGTCAGAACTCTGAAGTCGAAGGCCATGAGGTGTCTGGAAATATCTCACAACATACTGTTTCACAAGATCAATCTTCTTTGACATCTTGCTAGTTTTCCTTCACAACGTGACTGCCTTCCTTCACATCTTGCCGTCTTTCCTTCACATCTTACTGGCTTTGCTTCACATCTTGCTGTCTTTGCATCACATCTTTTTGGATTTCCTTTACATCTTGCTGTCTTTACTTTACATCTTGCTGGCCGTCGGTCACACTTTGATGTCTTTCCTTCACATCTTGCTGTCTTTATTTCACATTTTGCTAACCTTCTTTCACATCTTTCTGACCATCCTTCACATCTTGCTGGATTTTCTTCACATATTGCTGACTCTTCTACACATCCTGCTGTACTTCCTAATGATGTCCACAGGTAATGATATTAGGGAAGAGATTAGCATGTCCAGAGATGACGATACAGAGGGAGATATTATAGTGTCCACAGATGATAAAAGGAAAATTAATATGATATCCACAACTGATGATACACAGAATGGCATTATGATATCCATAGATTAAGATATAAGTATAGAAATTATTATGTCCACAGATGATGCTATAGAGCAAGACATTAAGATGTCCACGGATGATAACATTGAGGAAGACATTATGATGTCTAGAGATGATGATATAGATGACGATTTTTATGTCCACAGATAATGATTTAGAGGAAGACATTATGATGTCCATAGATGATAATATAGAGGAAGACATTATGATGTCCATAGATGATAATATAGAGAAAGACATTATGTTATCTAGAGATGATGATATAGATAAAGACTTTATGTCCACAGATGAGGAAATAGAGGAAAACATTATGTCCACATATGATGATAAACAGGAAGATATTATGATGTCTAGAAATGATGACATAGAGGAATATATCTTAATTTCCCCACATATGATGATATAGATACAGACATGATATCCACAGATGATGATATAGAGTGAGGCATTATGATGTCCACAGATGATGATATAGAGGAAGACATTATGATGTCCACAGATGATGATATAGAGGAAGACATTATGATGTCCACAGATGATGATATAGAGGGACGCATTATGATGTCCACAGATAATGATATAGAGGGACGCATTATGATGTCCTCAGATGATGATATAGAGGGACGCATTATGATGTCCACAGATGATGATATAGAGGGACGCATTATGATGTCCACAGATGATGATATAGAGGAAGACATTATGATGTCCACAGATGATGATATAGAGGAAGACATTATGATGTCCACAGATGACGATATAGAGGAAGACATTATGATGTCCACAGATGATGATACAGAGTGAGGCATTATGATGTCTAGAAATTATGTTATAGAGAAAGACATTATAATGTCCACAGATGATGATATAGAGGGACGCATTATGATGTCCACAGATGATGATATAGAGGGACGCATTATGATGTCCACAGATAATGATATAGAGGGACGCATTATGATGTCCACAGATAATGATATAGAGGGACGCATTATGATGTCCTCAGATGATGATATAGAGGGACGCATTATGATGTCCACAGATGATGATATAGAGGGACGCATTATGATGTCAACAGATGATGATATAGAGAAAGACATTATGTTATCTAGAGATGATGATATAGATAAAGACTTTATGTCCACAGATGAGGAAATAGAGGAAGACATTATGTCCACATATGATGATAAACAGGAAGATATTATGATGTCTAGAAATGATGACATAGAGGAATATATCTTAATTTCCCCACATATGATGATATAGATACAGACATGATATCCACAGATGATGATATAGAGTGAGGCATTATGATGTCCACAGATGATGATATAGAGGAAGACATTATGATGTCCACAGATGTTGATATAGAGGAAGACATTATGATGTCCACAGATGATGATATAGAGTGAGGCATTATGATGTCCACAGATGATGATATAGAGGAAGACATTATGATTTCCACAGATGATGATATAGAGGAAGACATTATGATGTCCACAGATGATGATATAGAGGAAGACATTATGATATCAACGGATGATGATATATAGGAAGACATTATGATGTCCACAGATGATTGATATAGAGGGACGCATTATGATATCCACAGATGATGATATAGAGGAAGACATTATGATGTCCACAGATGATGATATAGAGGAAGACAGTTATGATGTCCACAGATGATGATATAGAGGAAGACATTATGATGTCCACAGATGATGCTATAGAGGAAGACATATGATATCCACAGATGATGATATATAGGAAGACATTATGATGTCCACAGATGTTGATATAGAGGAAGACATTATGATGTCCACAGATGATGATATAGAGGAACGCATTATGATGTCCACAGATGATGATATAGAGGAAGACATTATGATGTCCACAGATGATGATATAGAGGAAGACATTATGATGTCCACAGATGATGATATAGAGGAAGACATTATGATGTCCAAAGACGATGATATATAGGAAGACATTATGATGTCCACAGATGATGATATAGAGGAAGACATTATGATGTTCACAGATGATTATATAGAGGAATACATTATGATGTCCACAGATGATGATAAAGAGGGACGCATTATGATGTCCACAGATGATGATATAGAGGAAGACATTATGATGTCCACAGATGATGATATATAGGAAGACATTATGATGTAAACAGATGATGATATAGAGGAAGACATTATGATGTTCACAGATGATTATATAGAGGAAGACATTATGATGTCTCCAGATGCTGATATAGAGGAAGACATTATGATGTCTAGAGATGATGATATAGAGAAAGACATTATGATGTCCACAGATGATGATATAGAGGAAGACATTATGATGTCCACAGATGATGATATATAGGAAGACATTATGATGTCCACAGATGATGATATATAGGAAGACATTATGATGTCCACAGATGATGATATAGAGGAAGACATTATAATGTCCACAGATGCTGATATAGAGGAAGACATTATGATGTCTACAGATGCTGATATAGAGGAAGACATTATGATGTCTAGAGATGATGATATAGAGGAAGACATTATGATGTCCACAGATGATGATATATAGGAAGACATTATGATGTAAACAGATGATGATATAGAGGAAGACATTATGATGTTCACAGATGATTATATAGAGGAAGACATTATGATGTCTACAGATGATGATATAGAGGAAGACATTATGATGTCCACAGATGATTATATAGAGGAAGACATTATGATGTCCACAGATGATGATATAGAGGAAGACATTATGATGTCCACAGATGATGATATATAGGAAGACATTATGATGTCCACAGATGATGATATAGAGGAAGACATTATAATGTCCACAGATGAAGATATAGAGGGACGCATTATGATGTCTACATACATTGGCATCCTTTCCGTCTTGACAGACGATAGTGATATAGAGGAAGACATTATAATGTTCGCACATGATGATATATAGGAAGACATTATGATGTAAACAGATGATAATATAGAGGAAGACATTATGATGTTCACAGATGATTATATAGAGGAAGACCTTGCCACTTAATACCAAGTATTCTTCGCAGACACCGCATATGAAAGCTGTTTAAACGTTTCTCTTGGTGTGAGTAATTTGTCCAGGTTTCACTGCCATAAAGAAGAGTACTAAGGACACAGGCTTGGTAGACGGGGACTTTTGTTTTGGCAGTAAGCTTCCTATTCTCCCAGACTCTTTTTGCTAACATATTTATTGTTGTTGCTGCCTTGCCAATCCTGATGTTGATTTCCTGATCTAGGGATAATTTGCTATTTACCTCTGATCCTAGATATGTAAAATATTATACTATCTCCAGTTCGGCGTCGTCAATAAAGATTGTTGGCACCCCATGTGCACCTTGTGACATAATCTGTGTCTTCTTTTTGTTAATTGTTAAACCTAATTCAGAACAAGCATTGGAGAATGCAGATAGTAGCTGTTGTAATTCTTCCTCAGAGTGGGTCGTAATCGCAGCATCATCCGCAAAAAGCAACTCTCTGATTAGTACCCTGCTAATTTTGGTCTTGGCCTTCAATCTCTGAGCATTATAGAGGCCACCATCTGAGCGTGAGTGAATGTATATACCGTCATCCTGATCACGAAAGGCATATTTCAGTAGAAGTGAAAAGTATATCCCAAAGAGAGTGGGGGATAGTACACAACCTTGCTTAACTCAACTCTTGATTTCAAACTCTTCAGAAGTTGAGCCATCAAACTTGATTATACCCTTCATGCCTGTGTGGAACGATTCCACAATGGACAGAAGAGTTGGTGGGCAGCCAATCTTCTTTGGTGCTTTGAACAGACCCTCACGACTGACCAAATCAAGTGCCTTTGTGAGGTCGATGAAGGCAATAAACAATGGCTGATTTTGTTCCCGGCATTTTTCCTGCATCTGTCGCAGTGAGAATATCATATCAATGGTAGACCGGTTCTGACGGAAGCCACACTGTGATTGGGGGTAGACTTGATCTCCCAGGACTTGAAGTCTGCGCAGGACAATTCTGGCAAATACTTTCCCAACAATACACAGAAGTGAGATACCCCTATAGTTGTTACAGTCGCTCCGATCACCCTAGTTCTTGTACAGCGTTATGATGTTTGAATCTTTGAAATCCTGTGGGACTTGTCTCTATTAGCTGGTGGATCTGTAGAGCGAGTGTGTCTTGCCCACTCCTGATTACCTCTATTGGAATCCCATCCTTACCTGGAGCCTTGCCAGATGCAAGCTCATTTATAGCACACTTAACTTCTGTTATAGTGGGAAGTGTGTCCAGGTGGTCAAGAGTTGGTAGGGCCTCTATGGCGTTGAGGGCATCATCCGCTAGCTTGGTCTCACTTGAGTAAAGCTCTAAATAGTGCTCGACCCATCTATCCATATGCTGTTTCTTATCAGTGATGATTTTTCCAGTCAAGGTTTTCAGCGTGCGCTTCTTTTGATCATTGGACCACAGGCTTTCTTTATCCCTTTATACATGCTTCTGATGTTTCCCTTATCACTTGCGATGTGAATGGACTCACATAACTTAATCCAATAGTCATTCGCACACTGCCTGCAGCCTTTTGTACATCCTTCCTAGCTTGCTTCAGCTCACTCAGAGGGTTACGCGTCGGTCTTTCCTTGTTTCTTAAGAGGGCTATCTTCTTTTTATCAATCAAGGGCTGCAGTATCTGGCTGTTTGCCGCAAACCAGTCCTGCCTCTTATGATCCACAGTGCCGTAAACCCCTACCGCTGTTTTATAAATAATTTCCTTAAGTTTACTCCATTTATCATTTACTATACAATTTTCTGATGTATCATTGAAAGCGTCTTCAAGTTGCTGTTGAAATTCAAAGCACTTTCCAGGATCGTGAGTGTTAATAATATTAATCCTGGGGCTAGACTTGTGTTTAGCTGTGTAGATTCTCTTTGGTCTCAGTCTAACCCTTGCAACAACCAAAGAATGATCTGTATCACAGTCAGCACTGTGGTAACTTCGAGTTAATGATGTTAGATGTTGTCTCCGTGTGATAATGAAGTCCAGCTGATGCCAATGGCCGGATCTTGGATGTTTCCATGTGACCTTATGCATCTCTTTTGTTTTAAAAAAGGAGTTTGTAATACATAGGTCATTTCTAATGCAATGCTCCAGCAGTCTTTGTCCATTATCATTCATGCGACCGATGTTGTATTTTCCAAGGCACACTGGCCATGAACTCGAGTCCTTGCCCACATGAGCATTGAAATCACCGAGCATATAAATGTAGTCGGATTTTGGATCTGCCTTGATCGCAGAGTCTAGCTGCTCATAGAACGTATCCTTCACATCATCAGAGGAAGCCAGTGTCGGTGCATATGCAGTGAGAATGGTGGCAAATCCACAAGAGGTTGCCAAGCGCAGTGATAATAATCTTTCATTACCTCCAGCTGGGATATCAATCATTCCCAGTAGCGAATTCTTCACTGTAAATCCCACATCATGTTGCTTTTTTTCTGCCTGCCCTCTTCCCTTCCAAAAAAAAGGTGTAATTGTTTTCCCTGAGTGACCCTTCCTCAGCGAGGCGAGTCTCCTGCAGGCCAGCAATATCAATGTTAAGACGATTGAGTTCAGCATCAATCACAGCCGTTTTTCTCACATCGTCAATATTGGTCAAGTCAGTGGAAAATCCTGGACACATGGTTCTCACGTTCCAGGTTGCAAGCCGTAGCTTGAGGTTTCTATTCTTTTTATTAGTACCTGGTGCATTGGTTTTACAGCCTGCGATTCAGATTTTGTCCTAGCCCCAAGCACCCATTGAAGCAGGCAGGCTGTGGCGGATCAGCACCCAATTGGCTGGGGCTGCCCAGCTTGAGGCGGGCGGTAGCTGATCAATGACACCTGTAGGTGTCTCCCACTGTCAGAGGCAACGCGTGGCGCCACATGTCTACGCCAACTGACAAGGACTTATAACCCGTAACAGTTGCCTCTCGCTTTGATTCCGAGACCAGTTAAGACCAGGGATGGAGTTATTGCCTCTCCATAGCACAAAGCCTGGGCTAAAATAAAGAAACCATGTATTGCCCATGCAGCATGATCCCTCTCTCGGCCTGCCTAGTTCACCCAGAGGAAAGTTGACACCTATACATCTGGAACAAGACAAGCTGCAGAAGCTGCCGGATCAGCAAAGCAATGCTCTAACTGTCCGTCTGTCGGAGCTTCGATCCTAGACCAGCTGCCAACACAGGCTTAGGGCCTGGTCTGCCCTGCCATGACTTATTTTGTCTTTGGGTTGCATTTCCTCGCACTAGGATAAGGCTAGTACCCTCCCAATTGCGCTCTTCCGCCCGAAGCCGTTGGTACAATGTGGGGTGCCGGGATTGGCCCAACATTCGGCACTGACAAAAAGCAGGTAGTACCGTCTACTGTCATACGGTAGCTCAGTCATATCTGACTAAGACCTGACCTGACCTGATGTCTAGAGATGATGATATATAGGAAGACATTATGATGTCCACAGATGATGATATAGAGGAAGACATTATGATGTCCACAGATGATGATATAGAGGAAGACATTATGATGTCTAGAGATAATGGTATAGAGTGAGGCATTATGATGTCTAGAAATGATGATATAGAGGAAAACATTATGATGTCCACAGATGATGATATAGAGGGACGCATTGTGATGTCTACAGATGATGATATAAAGGAAGACATACAAATTCACAAATAACACGGAAGCTGATGGTCACGGACAGCATTCCACAAGGGAAGGAATTTATAACCCCTGTATATCTGAATCAAAGTATAATAATGGACACAGGTCGGATAAAGTCGTCAGTGTTTATTTCTACATCACAATAGATATTTCATCTAAAGCATGCAAGGCTGGGTTTGACTACATCTGAGATCCCTCCATGGAGACATCTTAGTTTCTTGACAAGAACTGCCCGATGAAAGTGTTGTACACTTCGTGAGATCTCCCATACAGAAAGGATTCTCTGAACGCCCTTATGTAGATACGGTCTCTTCTTGTCAGCTTCAGTATAGCAGTGTTACCTGGAAACATGTCAGACACCCAGGGTTTACATTATAGTTAGACACCCGGCTTTTACATTTATAGTCAGACATCTTAGCTAGCTTTAGTCTTACAGTCATATGTCATGATTTTAAATTTACAATTAAATATCATGATTATACACTCACAGTCAAACATAACTATTATAAACTCACAGACAGATGTCATAGATATACACTCACAGACAGATGGCATAGTTATACACTCACTGACAGATGTCATTGGTATACACTCATATACAGATGGCAAAATTATACATTCATATGCAGGTGACACTCACAGACAGATGTTATAGTTATACACTCACAGACCGATGTTATAGTTATAAATTTACAAACAGTTGTCATAGTTATACACTCACAGATAGATGTTATAGTTATACACTCACAGACAGATGTTATAGTTATAAATTCACAGAGATATGTCATAGTTATACGCTCACAGACAGTTGTCATATTTATAAACTCACAGACAGATGTCATAGTTATACACTCACAGACATATCTCATAGTTATACACACAGACAGATGTCATAGTTATACACTCACAGACAGATGTCATAGTTATACAAACAGACAGATGTCATAGTTATACACTCAGAGACAGATGGCATAGTTATACACTCACAGACAGATGTCATAGTTATACAAACAGACAGATGTCATAGTTATACACTCAGAGACAGATGTCATAGTTATACACTCAGAGACAGATGTCATAGTTATACACTCAGAGACAGATGGCATAGTTATACACTCACAGACAGATGTCATAGTTATACAAACAGACAGATGTCATAGTTATACACTCAGAGACAGATGGCATAGTTATACACTCACAGACAGATGTCATAGTTATACAAACAGACAGATGTCATAGTTATACAAACAGACAGATGTCATAGTTATACACTCAGAGACAGATGGCATAGTTATACACTCAAGACATATGTCATATTATACCCTCAGAGACAGGCGGCATAATTATACACTCACAGACATATGTCATAGTTATACATTCACGGACAGATGTCATAATTATACACTCACAGACAGATGACATAGTTATACACTCAGAGACAGGTGGCATAGTTATACACTCAGAGACAGATTGCATAGTTATACACTCATATATAGATGTTATAGTTATACACGCACAGACAGATGTTATAGTTATACCTTCACAGACAGATGTCATAGTTATACACTCACATACAGATGTTATAGTTATAAATTCACAGACAGATTTCATAGTTATACACTCACAGACAGATGTCATAGTTATTCACTCACTGACAGATGTCATAGTTATACACTCACAGACATATGTCATAGTCAAACGTTCAGAGACAGATGGCATAGTTATACACTCAGAGACAGATGCCATAGTTATACATTCAGAGACAGATAGCATAGTTATACACTCAGAGACAGACCCCCATAGTTATAAACTCACAGACATATGTCATAGTTAAACACCCAGAGGCAGATGGCATAGTTATACACTCATAGACAGATTGCATTGTTATACACTAACAGACAGATGTCATAGTTATTCACTTACTGACAGATGTCATAGTTATACACTCCGAGACATATATCATAGTTATACACTCACAGACAGATGTCATAAATATATACTCACTGACAGATGTTATAGCTATAAATTCACAGACAGATTTCATAGTTATACACTTACAGACTGATGTCATAGTTATAAACTCAAAGACAGAAGTTATAGTTATACACTCACAGGCATATGTCATAGTCATACATTCAGAGACAGACGGCATAGTTATACACTCAGAGACAGATGTCATAGTTATAAACTCGCAGACATATGTCATAGTTATACACTCAGAGGCAGATGGCATAGTTATAAACTCACAGACAGATGGCATAGTTGTAAACTCATAGACAGATGTCATAGTTATACACTAACAGACAGATGTCATAGTTATTCACTCACAGACAGATGTCATAGTTATACACTCCGAGACATATATCATAGTTATACACTCACAGACATATGGTATAGTTATACACTCATAGGCAGATGTCATAGTTATACACTCAAAGACAGATGTCATAGTTATACACTCCGAGACATATATCATAGTTATACACTCACAGACATATGGCATAGTTATACACTCATAGGCAGATGTCATAGTTATACACTCAAAGACAGATGTCATGGTTATACACTCACTGACAGATGTCATAGTTATACACTGATAGGCAGATGTCATAGTATACACTCAAAGACAGATGTCATAGTTATACACTCACTGACAGAGTGATCATAGAAAACAAAAGCCATATTACTATTATTACAGCGAAGCAGCTGCCCGTTTCTGAAGTCCAAAGAGAGACGAGACTTAAATTAACAGCATACAACTTACTGGCACTGTCGAAGGCGAGGGCAGTTTTTGCATAGGCTGCAACAACAGTGACATCATTGTGAACAAGCTAAAGCCAAGCTTCCTTATCCTTTTGCGTTGAGATGTGGAGATGAAATTTGTAAACACCATCCTTCACAGAAATAACAAATATATATATACTTGAATCGCTTCTGAAAACACACCCATGACATGACAACTTGACGATTGACAAACAATAACTCCTGATGGACAACAATCACCTTCAAGAAACAGAAGAACATATTTACTATGCATTTCAAAAAATCACAGCTACTCAGACTGAACCACAACAACTAATAGAAACACACACAAACAAGTAAACTGACATATACAAAGCAATCTTCTTAAATACAATACCTACAAATACAAAAGACAAATACACAAAACGATGTGTAGCATTAGCTGAATACAGACACTTAATATGATCTAGCCGAAACTCGGCCACTCACAATGATCACAAAATACACTCACACATTGTTCAACAGAAAATGTCCCAGCGTTTCACAGATTAAGCAAAATGCCACTACCATAAAGTTCACAATTCATACTTTTTTCTTATATCCCTTACAGGACGTTGCAGTTTACATCAGCATTTCTCAGCTGCTGTTGATATACTAGGCAAGATTACGTTCAGTAGTTTGCTCTGTTCAAAAATATACTTTCACAGATAGTTATATATTCCTAATGTGTACCACTGAACTCATCAACTATTCTTAGTATTATTGCTATCATTTATGTTTCACCATCTTTTGTTTCACTTCTCCTTTCCACCCAAAGAATACCCCACAGATATACAAGAGTGCACACTGCAAACATTTATTAAAATGATCTCCAAGAACCAGTATTTAAAAAAGAGAGATATTTAGACTCGTAGATCGTTTATTTATTTAGTTTCAATACCTGTATGGGAGAGAATGAATCAACACATTTTCCTGCTTTGTCACCGGGGTTTGTGGAATATTACCACAGTCAGAAACAGCACAAAGGGAGGATGTACCTCCTAGGTCAGTTTATTTGTCAGCCGAGAATTGGAAAGTACGACCATGACCAAGGAAAAATTCTTTTTAACCTCTACCCTAACTCCGCCCACCCCAAATAAATCCATTATGCCTGTGATTAAATTAGTCCTTGTTTGCTCTCTCTCTCTCTCTCTCTCTCTCTCTCTCTCTCTCTCTCTCTCTCTCTCTCTCTCTCTCTCTCTCTCTCTCTCTCTCTCTCTCTCGCATGCATGCTCAACGCCATTTACACATGTTTTGCATCTACTTTGTTAAATGGGATGCTTGTTGCGATGTTTAATGTATGAAAGATTTTATAGGTGCATATAAGATGTACCATTTTCATGAAGCAAAACTGAATGAGAATACTTGGAGTGTGAAAGATTCAGCTATACCGTTTAACTTGTTTAAATAAAACTAAGTGTGAATGAGATAACATGGCGCATGAAATAATTTATATTGAAAGATTTTAGTATTATGAGAGCAAATGGTTACTTCACTACCACCATCAACAAGTAATATGTAGTCAATTACAACATGTCATGAATGTAATATTATCACGTGTACATGAATGTATATGTTTGTATTCGCAAATATATATTTAAACAAAAAACAAACACACACACAACACACCTTGTAAATGCACACTGGTTTGTACGAAATAAAATTTAAAAAAAAACAAAAATAAACGGTCAACCAAACTGCAAAACTTAAATCACTGGTCGAAAGGCACATAGTGGGACTATAGGTTCCACAACAAAAACGGGGAACCGGGAACCCCATGCTCGGCTTTGGCTCTGGGAGAACTGCAAGTCCTTATTAAAAAAAAAAAAAAAAAACTTGGAAGAAATGACTGTGTACACACACCATGCCATGATATTATACTATATGTTTGTATAAATGTATTTGTGTTATTCGTACGCGTGTCACTTAACACTAACAAACTGCAACGTTCTGTGACATCCCAGGAATCCCCCACCCCACCCCCACCCCCCTGACCACAGCTGAAATATTGGTCAACTGTCTGGTGTTCAGCTGCAAATACCACACTACAAGAGCTGTACAGTAAGCTAAACCAAGTATTAAGTCACCGCGGAAGGGATAAGTTCAATCCCTATAATTGTGACATAGAAGGTGGGGAAGGCAGAAGCACTGAGAGCGCAAAGAAACGAAGAAGCTAATACAAGCAGAAATGTTCCTCATCTTGTCACGTCACCCTATGAAGAACAGATTTGGAAACCTAGCTATGAGGCGGTTGAAAAGAAGCAGTTTTATGCACCAGGAAAAACGACTCTGCAGGCAAACCATAGATCTGCCCATAGTTGGTATCCTCCTGAAAAAAAGCAATATTCCATAATAAAGAAAGAGCAGCGTACAACGTAGAGCAGCCACTCTCAGTTTCCTTTATGAAGAATGTCCACAAGACCTCGGGATCCAAGTCTACACAGATGGGGCAGAACAAAATTATGTTCGAAATGGAAGAGCGGGGGTATACATAGAATACACAAATGATACTATGGGCACGGCTAGAGTACCAACTATGAAGCAGACATCTATGCAATCAAGATAGAAACAGAGACATTACTGGCTGCTGTCAAAGACTCAAGTATAGAGGAGGAAGACCACCCTGAATGAGTGGTCTACCTCCAGTAGATTAGAGGTAACTCAGTGCCGATATTTGAGGGCAGGGGAGGTGATAGGAATGGGAACTATTAAATAGTTCTCTCATGAGACACGGAGGTGTCAACCAGAGAGTTAGCACTCTGGTCACGGCATGATCACGGCAACGTGAAACTAGAGTGTAACTCAAGAGAGGCCACTATTCGAGCGTGCTAAATGAGGCCGCACGCAAAAGGCCGTAGTGCGCCCTGAGTCCTTCCGCGTACTGTGTAAACAGCACGCGGAGTAGAATCAGACGGGACACAGACTTCATAGTGATAACATCGCTTAGCGATGCTTGTTTCGTTAGCCGAGTAGATAGATTAGCGATAGGGTTAGGAAACGACTAGTGATAGGAAGTTCTGTGCATTTATTCTTGTGTGATTTGTTAGCGACTGTTTGTTGTACATTGATGTGATACAAAGAGCCAGTGGCAATAAAATGTGTAACCAATTCCTCTCGTACGACTAGCAAGTCTTTTGTGTGGTGCGAGAGAAGTATCCTAGAATGCCTGTGACATCGGTTTCTGACAGACTAGGATAAAGTGGTGTCAGAAGTGTGGCTTGGACAATCGTTCAAGCTAAAACACTCACCCACGGCTCTAAATTAGTATTACGGCTAGATAATCACAGGGTTTAATTTACGTTAGTGACAATGGCGTGTGCAGACAGAGCAAAGTGCGAGCTGTGCCCATCGTGACCAAGTTATATTTAGTTGTGCTTATTGAATTATTTTGTGCTTATGAACATGTTTTCTTCTCATTTGTAAGTATTATTATTATAGTTTTGTATCATTTATTTCTGTAATTACTTATTTATTTACTAGTATTTGTCAAATATGATTCATGGCGGAGCGATACACAAAACTGAGCCGAGAACAATATTGATTTTTCCAATCTAAATATAGCGCTGCGCGAGTGACGTATCGTGACTGACAAACAGCTACGTTACGCCATCTGCAATCAGCGAGTGATTGTTGACATATCGCAAAGCGGCTGCTCGCCTGAATCGTTGACTTATATCAAATATTATTTGTTTATATTAGTTATTTAATGAATATATTTATTTATTTAAACATTATTATTACCTTTATATTATTTCAAAGCATTTATTTATTTATTTATATATTTTTTCTCTTTCTTGCCGTCGCGATGGCACTACTTCTGCTATGCAAATGAGACGCAGTCTGCACAACACTTTCATAAATTAAACAACTAGAGTTAGGGAAGGCATAAAACGGTAGAACGAAGACAGGACAGTGACATTTAATATTAATTACACCACATTACATGTTCCTGGGGCTTGTAATTGTAAAAATTGTCTAGATTTATATATCGTTTGCAAGTGGTTAATTGTTGATGCTCTTGATAACCAGGGTGAACAACAGCTGGTCAAAAGCATAACTCAAGCTGTATGTGGTATTAACAGACGAATGAACTTGAGGTGCCAAACGAGTGTACATGGTTGATCTGGAATTTTAAGTTGAGTATACCCAAATGATTTTGCATGCAATATGATTAATAATGCATCTCTTTTTCAGCGTGTGATGTATTAGCATATTTTTGGTGATCTGTTTTTCAGGTTATAAACTAAGAGTATAATTTTTTGTACTCAGGGATTTAAAAGCATAACATACCCAATATAAATAAGTTAGTAAATATTTAAGTGCTTATTAAATCTAGCTAATCTCCCAACAACATGGCAACTTTAGCTGATTTCATAAAAGCAGGCAAGGAATTACAATACACAGGAAAGGACTTAGAGCAATATGCTGATAAAAAATTTAAGGAAGCAAAAGATGCTGAAAGAGATGAACGTGAACGAGAAAGACAACACCAGAAGGAGATTATAGAACTAGCGGAGATAACAAAACAAAAACAATTAGATCAAGAGAAGGAAATTAGACAGAAGGAATTAGAAATTAAACAAAAAGAAGTAGAATTAAAACAAAAAGAGATAGATGAAATGGCAAGGGTAAAAGAAAAGCAAATACAGGTGGAATCAGAGACACAGTTAAAGATGAAAGGTATGGATGTAGATTCACACTTAGAGATCTCCGCTACAAAACTAAAAAGTCAGCAAGAAGAAAATAAATTTAATAAGTACAAAAACATTATCAAGCCATTCTGTAAAGAAGATTCTATATCAGCCTGGACAGAAAATGTCGAGTATCAACTAAAATACCACCAAGTACCAATCGATATGTGGGCCATGATCTACATGAAGAACTTAAGTGGGGAGCCCCTTAAAGTAATAGAATCAATACCAACTGACCTTAGATCTAACTATCAGTACATCCACGATAGGATAATGCAACATTTCTTACTTGATGCCCCTGGGTATCAAGTACAGTTTTCCAATTTAAAACCTAAGCCAAGTGAGACCTTTATCGATTGTGTCTCAAATGTCCAAAGCGTACTAAATAGATGGCTTAGTGCATCAAAAATAGGAAAGGATTTTGACAAACTTAAAAATTTAATAGCCATGGATAAAGTCATATCCACTATACCATCTTTCGCTAAACTCCTGCAGCAGTCAGACATTGAGACCACAGAACAATTTGAAAAGAAAGGCTCAGCATATTTTTCCTCAAATAGAGAAATTTTCAAAACACCAAATAGCGACTCTGAAATAGTCTCTTTTGTTAAGGACCAACCTAAAAGCTATCAGACCAATAAGAAACCATTTCATAGAGTCGACAAGAAAGATAAAAAAATAGCTAAATGTGTCTATTGCCAACTTTTACATGACACTTATGCTATGTGTGATAAATCACCAAACTATCCAACACATCTTGAGATGGTCATTAAGAAACAGCAAAACAAGAGAACTGCATACAGGCGTGCAGTCAAATGCTTCTTCTGTTCCAGCTACGGGCATTATTCCAATAAGTGCCTATTCCGCCAGAGAATGAAGGCCAATAATGCAATTTTGATTGATACATCTTCTGACAGTGGTAGTGAGACTGAGTGTGATGTCGAGAATGAATTACCTTTTAACCAGTCTGAAGATGTGTGTTGTGTAAACGATATATTATGCTTTGACAATTGTGAGCGATGTCACCAATTTCATGCAGACGGCAAACTTACGTGTGGGCATAATGTAACATCCTCCGTAGAGAATGCAAATACAGCTGTAGCCTCCAGAGGCAATCTATTGTTTCACTCTGCAATGGTCAATGAAAAGCCATGCCGATGTTTGCTTGACAGTGGGAGCTCTATTATTGGTGTTAAAAAGGAACTTATTAATCCAAAGGATTATACTGGTGACTCTGTAAAATGCCGTACTTTTTCTGGTAACATAGAGACCTATCCTCTGGCAAGAGCCCGTATAAGCACCCCGTTCCTTTCTGGTACCTTTACGTGTGCAATAATAGACAACCCTTGTACTGATTTAATTCTTGGGTGTCTACCCCAGTTAAGGCACTGCACAGATGAAGAAATATCCGCCTGGGAGGAGGAAAATGGACTAACTCCAGTGAACAGTGCAGATATCCTCAAACATCACAGTCCCAACAAAGGTGCTACAACTATTAATCTTGAACCAGATCAAGACATACTGCTTTTACTTCCAGACAAACAGAATCTATTATTGACCTCATGGCAAGGGCCATTCAAAGTGATACGAAAAATTTCGGATGTCGATTATGAAATATCGATAAACGGACACTTAGAGATATTTCATATCAACATGTTGAAACCCTACTTTTCACGACAGGAGACAGAATTAGATATAGACGAACACAATGCACCCACACCTTTGGAGGAGACGACAGACGTACATAACGCAACTACACTAGTTAGCGAGACTGGCAAATCCGACGAGATGCATACACTTAGTGAGATTACAGAAAACGCACTTAGCACCACAACCGTACTGAATCAGGTAGACGACGACGGGATGGAACTATCCGTTCCAATTGTAGACAAGACTGCTACATTAGATTGTTTACGATTAGAAACGGGACTGACAGAAGAACAACGACGACAGATAATAGAATTAGTGACTGAATATAAGGACATATTTTCCGACATTCCAGGTAGGACGGACAGAATCGAGCACTCCATCCTTCTTTCGGACTCGAAGCCTATTAAATGCAGGCCGTACTCTATCCCACTTAGCTATAGGGAAAATCTAAATAAGGAAATTCTTAATTTAGAAGCTAGTGGAATTATTCAAAAATCTACATCTGAGTACTCCTTTCCAATCGTCCTGGTCAAGAAAAAAGACTCTACCATTCATCTTTGTGTGGACTATAGAAAACTCAACAATGTCACAAAGATCGACGCAGAACCAATTCCTTCCTGCGAAGATCTGATTCTTGACATGTCCACCTCCAAAATCTTTTCTAAATTAGACCTTACTAAGGGATATTGGCAGGTCCCTATGCAGACTCAATCTATCCATCTTACTGCATTCTCAACACCTCTAGGTCTTTACGAGTGGCGATTTCTTCCTTTCGGACTTCGTAATGCTCCTGCCACTTTCGTACGCTTAACTAGAGATTTGCTACATGGAGTGACGAATACAGTGACCTATATAGATGATATGTGTGTCCATACAGAGGACTGGACAACACACTTACTGAAACTCAGACATGTCTTCGATAGGTTGTGACTCTTCGGTCTCACTGTCAAACCGAGCAAAGTCGAATTGGGCCTACAAGAAATTGATTTTTTGGGTCATGTCATTTCACAAGGACAACTGAAAACTGACAATATAATTATTACCAAAATTATGAACCTGACCATGCCTACAACAAAGAAGCAGGTCAGGAGCCTTTTGGGTGTAGTAAATTATTATAGCAAGTTCATACCGAACTTAGCTGAAATTACAAGTGTATTTTCAAATGTTTTAAAAGCATCAGTAAAATTGGATGTCAAAGATGCATTATTAATTTCTGCATTGTCAAAATTGAAAATTCTATTTAGTAACGTACCAATCCTCCGTTTGGCTAATCCTGGGCTCGTTTATTATCTTAGGACAGATGCCAGTAAGATCTCCATCGCTGCAGTACTAGGCCAATTTAATGAGGGCATCTTCCATCCCATTTGCTACTTGAGCCGCAAGATCACACCAGCTGAGTCCAGATATTCCATATCAGAGTTGGAAGCCCTAAGCGTCATCTATTCGGTGAGGAAGCTGCATCGATTCCTGGCGGGTAATCACTTCGTAGTCCAGACCGACAACTCCCCTATCACGGTCATACAAAGTGGGGTGCATCGCAACGACCGTATCTACAGGTGGTCTTTAATATTACAGAATTATACTTTTAGTATAGAGCATATTAAGGGTAAGGACAACATCCTTGCTGATACCCTTAGTCGACCATCTGAGGTAGAAATACCTGATATTCCACACGAATAGGTAGTTTAAGAAATGTTTACTTAGTACACTTAGTAAAAATATCCTGTGTAGAATATACTATTGAATACATAGACATCAGGATCAGGACTGTGTGCTAAGAACAGTGAACTACCATGTGTCCGTAGACAGCAGAATAAGAACTGTGCGCCAAGAACACCGTGTGTACATAGACAGCTCGTTACTTACTATGCTCTATTTGTGCTCCGATGAATCACCTGTGTTACTCATATCAGAACAGTGTCAGAACATTGTGAAATAACAGACACGAAGATACTTGTCTACGACACCAGCGGACTCAACGAGTGTAAGAATACCCATAGGACACAAGTATGACTGTGTAGTGTAGATAACATACCCAGGATAAGTGTGTATATATAAACTAGGCCAACGAAAGCAATTTCTATACGTGATGGCAACCACTAACCTGAGGTAAATAGACATCATGTATATATACTTATTGTGATATGTAATATAACGGTTTTAAGATAGTGGTAAATTATAGTTAGGTTAGTTACTTTAATATAGAGTTAGATTAGATTTAGGCAATATAAGAGATTTTTTTTGGTAGTTAGATAAATCATTAATTTACCCACTTACTTAGCATAAAAGTAGATTAGAATAGTACGTTAAACTTAATAATAGCGAATTAAAGATTAGGATAAAAAGCTTAGATAGGAACAGCACCATTTAGTTATTTAAGTTCATTTAATTTCATTCCATCTTTATGAACACTTTAACAACACCATCATTTAGAACTAAAGTTAGGTTATAATTGTTAGGATAAAAGAATCATACAGCTGAACATACATCATTTATACCATGTAGATTAACAATATCCATTATATTTGTTTCATTTAAATATTAAAACATTATTTAGTTTTGTTACATTTTACATTACCCATTTCATAAAGATACATAACTCATCTCACATCATTTTCATTTCATTTTTTTAGATAGCTAGATTACTTCCCTTAAATTAGATTAATTTTGTACAACAAATTAGAGTATATATAGTTATAGAATTAGGATTAGTATTTCATTAGAATATAGTGTTTAATGATAGCAGGGTACAATCAACCCTATTTCATCCATGTAAATAGTTTGTAAATACATGACTCGTGCAGTAAATTACGCAGTCATGAAGCTCAACTCTGTTCAAACTGAGCTAAACTTGTACAGTGTCACTTCAAGGTTTTTAAATAATTGTGAGAATAAAAGATGTGTGACAGAAGTGTGAAAGTGAGAGAAAATAGTAAATATACAATGGAGAGTGAAGGCAGTCAGCGGATTTTTTCTGCCGCTCAGCGCGACCTTTTATTATTTGTCTGCGTCAGGCGTTTGTTGTCAATGTTGTAATGTGCTGTCTTAAATGTGTTGTGTGTAGTTTAGATTAAACCTTAGAGAAAGTATTTTAAGTCTCATAAGACGGAAACGTAGTCACTAATTAGTGTTATACACTTGTTTGTGGCCACATTTAATCGAATTATGGCACTTGAAAACTAACCTGCATACATAGTTATAGACAGACACACATGTTAGGAGTTAAATTATATTATTAGTTAGATCCAAACACGCAAACAACCAGGAAAACACACATGTAAAGCACATACATTTATTAGAACAAAGGGATATAACTTCGGGTCAGGGGACACAATAGACAACGAAACACTAACTTAACAGTGAAAGATAACTTTACACGCGGAAGCGAGATAGGTAAAGCCTGTCGCACACAGCTTGTGTAAGGGTTGTTTAATATTATATGGGGGACATGAAGCAATTCATGGGTTGACCCTTAGAAAGTCAACTTTGTATGGGTAGTGAGTTAATTTACTATTTGAGGGCAGGTCTTATAAGACAACGGTCCGGTTCAGACAAACCTCTAATTATATAATATTGCGATTGAGAAGAGGGCTCACGCCAACCTGACAAGTTTGTGGCGATCAGCAATAGTCAAGTAAAGTGATACTACACTGTGACAATAGTCAGTAGACGTCTATTGGGAAACCCAGAACCAGGTTATCAGGAGTCTTTGACAAAAATTAGATACACTAATTTTTTAGAAACCTCTTGCGTCACAACCATGAGTCAAAGTTTGTAACGCAACACAGGAGGGGAGGGTGTGTGTCAAAGACTCAAGTATAGAGGAGGAAGACCACCCTGAATGAGTGGTCTACCTCCAGTAGATTAGAGGTAACTCAGTGCCCCTATATGAGGGCAGGGGAGGTGATAGGAAGGGGAACTATTAAATAGTTCTCTCATGAGACACGGAGGTGTCAACCAGAGAGTTAGCACTCTGGTCACGGCATGATCACGGCAACGTGAAACTAGAGTGTAACTCAAGAGAGGCCACTACTCGAGCGTGCTAAATGAGGCCGCACGCAAAAAGCCGTAGTGCGCCCTGAGTCCTTCCGCGTACTGTGTAAACAGCACGTGGAGTAGAATCAGACGGGACACAGACTTCAAAGTGATAACATCGCTTAGCGATGCTTGTTTCGTTAGCCGAGTAGATAGATTAGCGATAGGGTTAGGAAACGACTAATGATAGGAAGTTCTGTGCATTTATTCTTGTGTGATTTGTTAGCGACTGTTTGTTGTACATTGATGTGATACAAAAAGCCAGTGGCAATAAAATGTGTAACCAATTCCTCTCGTACGACTAGCAAGTCTTTTGTGTGGTGCGAGAGAAGTATCCTAGAATGCCGGTGGCATCGGTTGCTGACAGCTGCAAATTTGAAACATATCCTTTGGTACAAAAGCCAAATGCAAAATCAGTAACTGAAGCACTCCAGTCTGGGAAATTACCATTTCTACTGATGTGACTAACTGGACTAGGTAGCCAGCTAAAGGTTACCATACTGTGAATGTCATCTCAGTGTGGAGTGCTAGGAAAAAAGAGAGCTGATCGTTTTGCTATGAAAGGAGCAACAGAGAGGCAACCTGACGGACCCGAAACATCCCATCAAAAGAAAATAATTATTCAGTCAAACAGAAAGCCACCAACACCATTTTAGGGATTGTAATTACATAGATAATGACAAGAACAGACAACAGTTGATGATATGCGAATTACATAGATGGAAAAAGAAAACAGAATCCTACAGCTGATGAGATGTGAATTACATAGAAAATGACACACTGAATACTGTAGTTGATGAGATGCGAATTAATAAGATGAACGAAACACAACTCTATAGTTGATGAGATGTGAATTACATAGAAAATGACACACTGAATAGTAGATACAAGTCGCTTAAAAGTCGACAAGTCGACTTCATTGCACCGTGTCTTTTTAAAATCCCTTATGGCTCAGTCTCTTACCGCAGCGCAGAAAACGTCGCACAAAGCACGAACTCCGTGCTCCAACGACGACCCTAGGGAGTCTGAAAAAATGTACTCGTTAACTCAAGGACACAACTCCGAATCGAACCCTCAACCTTAGGAACCCGAGTCAGACGGTAGATAAGACACAGAATACTAATGTTGATGACATGTGAATTATATAAATCATGACAATCAGAAAACTACAGTTGATGTGATGTGAATTAAATAGAACACAACACAGAATACATAGACCAGGTGATAACAAAGGCCAAGCGGGGTTTGGCAGCGATGCGGGTGATGGCGGCAGCAAACTGTGAGCAGCGCCATGTATGTCTTCTGTACGAGGGGCTGGTCATGTCTGTTTTGGAGTATGCAATGGCAATCCTGACTCTCAGCCATAAGCAGATAGAAAGGATGGAAAGGATACAGAATGAAGCTATGCGCATTATTCTTGGATGTACAAGAGATACAGCATGCAGGGCGATGCGCTACCTTCTTGATTTTCCAACCATTGAAGAGAGAATACAAGTTTGCAGGGCACGTGCCTACCTCAGAATTAACGCAAACACACAACATCCACTGCATAGTGAAATTAGGAAGGTGAAGGGCAGCAGGTTAAAAAGAGGACGGTCGTGGATGGGTCAAGCCGAAGACATTCTTCAACAGGTGTGTTCACTTGAGGACTTAGAACCTGGCGAGGAGTGGGTGCAAGTGCCAACAGACTTCTGCACATCCTTTTCAGTTTGCATCCAACTAGATAGAAAATGCAGACAAGAAAATCCGGCTGCTGTTGAGGCTGAAGTACAAGCGTTGATTTTCGAGAATTCGCTAGACGGTGACGCGGTCATCTACACAGATGGGTCGGTCGTCCGACATGTGAGAAGCTCATGGGCCTTTACAGCTCGGGCCGGAGGGAGAATTGTGAAGGAGGACTCTGGTGCTTTCACTGAAACCACAAGTAGCCTGATCATTGAAGTCATGGCAGTAAGTAAATATAACAGTGACAAAGGAAGTAACTAGGGTCGAGTTGGTACAAAGTTTTATATTTTATTCTCAAGACGACAGGCCGCGTCTTCTCAGCTGGGCTATCGGATGTTCACTCCTATAACAACATAATACGTCACGATTGAGCATCTCCCACGCCTTTCAGTCTCAATGCTCAATCGTGCTGTATCGGAGTTTTCCAATAGACCCCAATTATACCTACACTGTTACACCTCCCCATGTTATTTAAAGAATTTTCCTTTTAAAGGAAAAATCTTTACTCCTAATCCCCATACTCTATTCCCTACTTGTCTTTTAACCTTCGCCAATACATCTTTTACTCTTCTCCCAGTGCTATGGTCTGTCTACAACCTCCCCATATACTTCTTTATACTTCTTCTTCGCCTTTTATTTATATATACCACGGTTAATCCAACCAGTCCTTCTTTCCTTTTTATTTCCCCAACATTTTATAATCAACCCACTTCTTCTTCGTTCTTGTTCCTTCAACCAAACATAACATATTTACATATAACATTTCAAATTCAACTTTATATAATACATCATAACCTCATAACACGTTTTCTTAAATACTCCTTCTCCACTTCAATAAGCAATCTGCTTTCCACTTCAAACGCTGACACCAACTCCTTTTTCTTACCACCAATACTACAAATTCCCCACTTTCAACTAACCTGAAATCACTTTCATACGATAGGAAGATAAAGAATCGGTGGCCACCGGAATTTAAAAGAAGAAATAGAATTCTTTCAAAAAAAACAACACTCACCTAAATCACACACCCCTTTACCCCCCTATGTCATTTGAGAATTTATGTAATAAATTCTAAACCATTATATCTCCCCCAGTACCACTCATTATGGTAACAGTTTACGCTGCTATCTAATACCAACCAACATCCAAAAATATTCTTCACTTCTAAGTGTCTATATAACAGACACTACCTTACCTCACCCTCACATCGTAATGTAAACCACAAAACACATCCCAATTAAAAAAGGTCTATTACCCCACAACACCTCACATAACCTCATCACCTCGTATAACTAATCTTCTCCAGGTTCTCTCTTAATGTCCATTTCTTATGGGCATATCTACTAAAATGCTCCACTTATGCCGTTATCAACAGCAACCTAGTAACCTTGAAATCTCCCCTTAAATATTAACCATCAAACACAAACATTGTAATCTGACCCACTTATAACATTTACATCCTGCCCAGGCCATGTAACCCCATGTCTCTCTAAAATCTCAATTCATAATTCATAATTCAGGCCGTAATCTACAGCAGCAAAAATAACCACTCATGTCTGTGACTGCTTGTAATCAACTTTAATCTCAGTCCCTTTTATTACGGACCCACAAACACCCCATGTCACTATGTCTCCCCCACTTACACCCCTTTTATTATTGTACTGTTATCCACAGTTACCAGTCAAACATGGATCCAATTCATGTTTACTCTTCATCTGGGGTAATTTTCTTATTCTTCAATAACCCAGCAATCTCGTGTATATCATGGCTCTTCTGACCCCCCCCCCCCGGAAACTATGTTCAAAACTATTCTCAGCTTTACCCCACTGAAATATATTCACTAATCTTTTCTTCTCCCATGTGGTTTCCAATCCCCTATTTCCAATGAATGCTTACTTTAGTGTATCTTTAAAGTTTCCCATAACATTTTACTTGTGTAGTAAACTCCGTCTACAGTTCATAGCCACTTTAACCTTTCTACGCTGATATATCACAGCATCAAAATATCTATGAACTTCTTCTTCACAAAGAGAATGTGTCTCTCTATTAGTTCTCCGTAGTTTATTACTACTTTCTGAACGAAGGGTCCTAATTAAAGCCCCCTGTATTGTCTTTATTCTAGACGAAAACCTTGTAAACTAAACATAACTTAATTAACTACTATTTAACACACAAAACATGAAATAAAATCACAACAGGACATCAAATCTCCCCCCAAATTTTTGTAACAATCATTTATGTGTCCCCGCAACTCAACTAAAAGTATGATGATGATAGTGATGATGATGGTGACGATGATTAAAATAATACAACATACATCCTAATCTATTTTTACCTACTACTACTGGTCTCTTTTTACGGACCAGCATTTTACACATAAAAGTCTAAGCACACAATAACCCTATTCTAAATAAATTTAATCAAACAACAACAATCATTTTTCAAGACCAAACCAAGTAAAAAAAAATTTTACATATGAGACATTGAAAGCTCAATTTCAATAAATACAACTGTCTTCTCGCTAAAGAGAAGGTTTTCAAAAAAATATAATTCACTTAGAATTAACCACTTAAGGTGGCCTCCTTTTCTAACCAATGTAACACCTATCTATTTAGCCAAGTTATGTATAACAAAACAACTCCATACCAAGCATAAATGCCAAAATACTATATACCTATATACAAATATCTATCTGTTATCTACAGACCATCATAATGCGGAACCATACTTGTTCCCCTCCAAGAAAAATCACTACTCAATCAACTGACCATTCCTTTTTCTGGAAGTAAAACATTGATTATCTCCCCTCCAAATTTTTGTATCTTTTTCCATCCTAACTCCTAATACATCATAAACCCAAAAATATCCTCATAAGCAAGCACTGTAAACTACAGTATCATCTCAATGTACCAGCCACCATCTACTTATAAATTTAACCTGTGGCTCGGCATACCAACTGTCTTCTATGGCTTTGTACTAACCATCACCACCACTTCCCAATAAACCCACAGTATCTCCACTCTCCTACATCCAAAAAATTTTTGTCTATTTACTATAGACCTCTCACCAAAACAACTAATTCAATTTAACCTTCTCACCCACCCGACGCAATTAATATTTCATTCTTTTGCATCAGTATTTTCTGTATCTCAGCACCCTTACCTCAATTCTCTCCTATCCTTTTCACATCGTGACGACAGTAAAACCAGTCGAAACACCCTTTCTAATTTTCATTTACCTCACCTTGTTTACCTTCGTATCTTACACTCTTATTTATCAGGATTCTTTCGGAACAGCAACTCATGTCCTGATAACTGACAACGGACCTCATTTTTCTCACATCTCCGTATTAGTCACTCCTGCTTCGCCATTTTCCTTTTAAAAAATACAAAAATTTTTAATTTGTATTAATTTTAACATTTATAATTTCCCAAATTTCCTTCCAAGTTCAAATTTTCCCAAACAAAAGACTTTACATTTTTTTTCAACAACCCGACTTCTAAAAACCTTTGCTTCAACAAAAAATGTTTCAACGGTTTAAACCAGGTTTAATTCTTTACTTATCAATCCTCTATTCACACGGACAATGATACACAACTTCGCTCTCATCTCACGACTACTTTTGCATCATGACAAATCTAACATGTCTCTTCTATTACTACAAAAAAAACTCTTTAGACGCCACCTCAACATTCCATCAATCATTCACCACATATCAACACGTATTGATCTCCTCAAAACACATTGACACAAGACATGTTAACGTTACTCTTACATTCTATCTACGTATTTCACTTAGGCGACTTCATCACACTTCTTTCCTTTTACTTCTTTCATCACGACGAACACCTGTCTATTCTAGAGGACTCTCTCAATTCACTGCTTTCTTATATCTCTACTTTACTCAATCACTCACTTCTATATGAAGGTCAGACCCTATACACTACCTCTCGCAGCTGAAATTGCTTTCACAGTACTATCTACTATCTCTTCAAAACAAACCTCATTCTGGTGAACCAGCCCCTAACTTCGTAACTATCATTCTATACTTTTCCACCCACAACAACTTTCTTCTTTCTCCACAAGTACGACGTAACTCGTATTTTTCAAGCATCCCCTTCTACAGTCTATTATTTATTATTCTCACGTTCAACTGACTATCTTACGCACAGGATACTCAGTGCCTCCTCAGTCTATATCACCTCACCAGACACTTTCGGTTCACCTGTCAACAATACTATTCTTTCTTCTCCAACCAACAAGCAAAACCATCTCGGACATCACGTCATAGCTCTGAGTCAAACTATTTCTAATACTAATATTCATGCCTAACATATCTCTCACCCTCTATTAATTCTGTCTTGAATCTACCCTATTTTACTCTCTCTACCTCGCTACCAACCAGACGATATCCTGTATTACGTAATCCACGTGGAATATCATTTGTTGCAACAACATCCTCGACTATTCTGTACCATGTGACACTACACCAACAAAATTCATCTGCCTATTTTAGAGTTCTTCTCCTAAGCCAAAACTATTTTATTTTCCTTCTTCACCCAAGGAATTTTAACCGTTATATAGTGTGTCCAAATTAAACACTTCACTGTCTTTCAATACATTCACTCGTCTTTCCGTTATAATGTCATCATCACTATCTGTTGTCAACCTGTTAAAGTATTCAGGTCTTAAGGTTCTAAGGTCTTCTATTTTTCTTAAATCACTTTCTGTCGTTGAATAAATTCCCGCTAACTGTCTACCACTATTCTTGTTCTTAAATGAGTTCCTTCTATTTCCTATGTTTGCGTCAGTCTGCTCACTGTTTCCTGTGTATCTTACGTAGCGTTTATACCTTCCCATCTCGTCCTCAGATGACACACTAATAATAGTTCCCACATCAGAGTCACCATAGTTTACTGCAGACACGTCGGCTCTATTCCTATAGTCGTCCCTAAAACGTCTGACTTTCTTTCTCTTCCTCGGTCTTCGTCCCTTAGCCTTCCCTACTGTCTTGTCATATAAACCCGTATTTTGTTTCAAAGAGTTACTACCCAAAACTCTGTCCGTCTGTCTACCAGCAACTACTCCATATGATGGAACATCACGCCTCGATTCAGGACCTGCCCGTAGTGTAACACTCTCCTTCTCCGAATCATCTGTAATAATATCTGATTCAGCATCACTATAATATTCAGGTGTGGGAATATCTTCTCCATAACCTGAACTTTGACAGCTAATATTCCTACACCATTTGGGAATTAGTTTCTTGTCTATAGCTGAAGAAGTTGACATGGTACTACCTCTATTTACAACCATACTAACACTTTTTTCATTGACTTCCTTTCGTCTTTGGTCCTTGTCTGTCCATCTTTCCCAACTTCAACCTTGTCTCTCTTAGTCAAATGAGTAGGTTTTGACTGATTCTCTATGAAATCAGTTTGAGTTCCCTTTGTCATCTTGCTGACTGGATGTACCTGAGTCTGCGTACTACTTTCTACCGTATTACTTGTCTGCGTCTGTGTCTCTCGGTTTCTTTTCTTTACTAATATCGTCTTCTTCTTTTCCTGTCTACTAGTCACATTCGCACCATTTTAGGACTAGTCTGTATTTTACTTACTGGTTCAACTCTGTCTCTTACACCTGAGTTTAAATATGTCTTTGTCTTTTCTCTAGCCAGTCGTCACGTCTTTTTCTAGCAGTTGCACTGTGAGAAGGCCAGTCCCATGATTTCTTTGAAATGTTTCTCTCACGCCCATTTTTGTATTTATACCAGTCCGAGCTTTCACTATTTCGTCTGTTTTCACTGTCTTTTACTCTATATAGATCAGGCCTTGGTTCGTCATACCCATATTGTCTTCTGTCTTTATTAAGCAATGTCTGTCTCCTGTTATTCTTTCCTACTCTATTACTGTCTACCATAATTCTATAAGGGTCCTGTCTAGTTGTTTTGTTCTTCAACGTTTTCAGAAAATTCTCTACCTCCGTAATTGACATCTTTAATTCTCCTAACCATGTGCTAACCCGTTGTAACTCCCCGCACAAGAAATTCATATTTAGTTCCTTTGAAATATCTATCCAGCTGAAACAATATTCTTCTGTATACTTCTTTAGTACCTGGAAAAAAAAACTTATCCTGAGTTCAGCTGAAATATGTGCTGTGCTGAGTCTTCTAAGCTGAAATATTTATACAAGTAACCAATTTCAATTTTTAAATTTCTTAATTTAACGTCTAAACTTGTGCTCCGGTGTTCTGTTCCGTCATGCTGAAAAAATATAGTAAAACAAAGCAAGCAACCAATCACCTAAATTTACTAATTTACAACACATAATTCCCCAGTTCATAAACTGTTCCATTAGTTATTTAGTTCCAGTATCGCACAAATTTCCCTTGGTTAATCCCTAAAGAGCAACAAGTTGTAATCAGCATCAATATTCTGTCAGCGTAGAGGGAGGAAAAACCCTGTCTTCAATAAGTCCTGTTTGAAACCAAAAAGTTCGCCATAAATCCTCATACCTGTTTCTAATAATATAATAATGTTTTTAGACTCTGCTCTAACCAATAATTTATGGATGGCACATCACCGGAGATACAGAGTTACCTTCTTGTATTTTCTGACGGATCTAGTTCCAGTAACCAGAGTTCGCATCCAGTGAAACCTTGTCTCGAGTTCAAGTGGCAGAGTTCAGAAGCTCAGGTGGCGGAGTTCTCTTCCCTCAGGTGTTTTCGTCCTTCTTATGGGCTGCCGGAAAATTCTTCAACCCCTGGTCGGGTCACGTCATGGGATGCCTGGATAGATTTCAACCCCTGGTTGGGTCCCTTCCTTGATTCTGAGTGAAGTACATCATCGACGTCTTGATAGGGGTCATAGTTATGACGTGGCCCCAAAATATCACAGTTAACCGAAGCCCAGTGATATTGTGTTCAAAAAACCCAATCACGAAATTACAAGGCTTTGTCCATTATTACTTGAGCCTAGAAGAGTTCTTGTCTGACAGGTTCAGCTTGAAATTCTGGTTTTCTCAAAGTTTTAGGACAGGATGGCTCTTCTCAAAAAAACGATAAGTTTCATGCAACGGTCCTGAGAAGCCCCTTGTTATTGATAACTTGCAGTGGCTGGCGCTTTAAAATAGAAGCCCCTTTCTTTTGAAACTCCAGAGTTCAGATCTCGGCTCCGGAAAACCTTGAAAGCTGAAGTTCAGTTAACGGCCATTATCAATTCGGCCACGGCTCCAGAAAAGTCTCTTGATAAAATTATCTTCTGAGTTTCATCGTACTTCGCGTAGTTAGCCGGACGACTTGACCTTGAACGAGCTCTGACTTCTGATTAAATCTTGAAAGTGGCAAGGTTCAGGCAACGGCCAGGTTAGGCCCCTTGTAAATGATTCAGTTCAGCCACGGCTCCTGATTCTTGAGTACTTCGCGTGATAGGCCATGATTTATTATCTTCATAATATTTCTTACAGCATGCCGTCAGTGGATAGTTTTTTGTTGTTTGTTGTTGGCCGGCCTAGATCAACCTCAGATCCTCGGTCGAGGGCACCATTAATTACTCCCTATAACAGTGACAAAGGAAGTAACTAGGGTCGAGTTGGTACAAAGTTTTATATTTTATTCTCAAGACGACAGGCCGCGTCTTCTCAGCTGGGCTATCGGATGTTCACTCCTATAACAACATAATACGTCACGATTGAGCATCTCCCACGCCTTTCAGTCTCAATGCTCAATCGTGCTGTATCGGAGTTTTCCAATAGACCCCAATTATACCTACACTGTTACATAAAGCAATAACATGGCTCGAGACACAGACATTCAGTAGGGCTTGTTTCCTTAGCGACTCAATGAACATGATCAAGAGGATAGAGGAGGGGTCGATCCGAAGAGAATGGCTGCTGCCTCTGACGCGGTCTCGGCTGGCAAAGATTAGTTTCATCTTCGTGTCAGGTCATGCGGGAGTACAAGGAAATGAGCGGGCTGACAAGCTCGCAGGTGAGGCTATTGTGGAGGGCGGACGCGCCATGGACCAGGCTGACATTCTGAATGCTCTACGAGAAGTGAGACTTTTGCGAGAACCAAGTGATGACTGTGAATCTACAACAATGGCCAGACTGCGGGAGCAGCAAATTAAAAGAGGGGTGGCCAAACAAGAACACTACGCAGGAAGCCAAAGAAGATTGATAAACCAACACAGAACTGGCGTCGTTAGCCGCTACACGCTGCGGGATTTGCTGAGGAGGGGATCCGAGCACTTATGGACTGAATGGTTCGATGTGCAACGAGGATGATCTGTCGACTAACTAACTAACTAACAGAATACAACAGCTGGTGAAATGTGAATTACAAAGACAGTGAGAAAAAGAATACTACAGCTGTTGACATGTCACTTACATTGACGGGGACACACGGAATGCTACAGCTGGTGAGATGTGAATTACATAAAACATGAACACAGAATCCTACAGTTAATGTGATGTGAATTACATAGAACATGACACACAGAATACTATAGTTGATGAGATGTGAATTACATAGAACATGTCACACAGAATACTATAGTTGATGAGATGTGAATTACATAGAACATGACACACAGAATACTATAGTTGATGGGATGTGAATTACATAGAACATAACACACAGAATACTATAGTTGATGAGATGTGAATTACATAGAACATAACACACAGAATACTATATTTGATGAGATGTGAATTACATAGAACATGTCACACAGAATACTATAGTTGATGAGATGTGAATTACATAGAACATGTCAAGCAGAATACTATAGTCAGGTTATTTTATTCTGCCCCAATATAAAATTCCATATCTCAGTAACCAACTGAGGGAAAATTAGGAGATTAAGCATATAACCTTATCATTATGTCCACCCAACAAAAAAATATTTTTTTGTTCTGGAGATTGTACAGCAGATTTCAACGTTTGTTTATATGCGGTATATAATTTACGCCTCAGAGATTAAGTCCATAATTTTAAAAGTATTACAGCTTCATCAAGACACATCAGCGCTTTTTTAAATATTGTCTCGTGGTTTCCGTTTTAGCACAAACTGCGCGCAATTAAATGGATTGTTCAGAGGTATCTTCAGTGTTGGTTCTTTCATGAAACGTGATTATATAAATAAACATATAAAAATAAATCTTACCATTAATATAATATTAATAACTAATATTTGAATGTGTAAATATTGTTCAATGGGATTGAATGTGAAATTGTGTACACTTCAAAGCATCGCTATGGAGTTGTACACATATTTTTGTCAAGAAGCTGATCGCAGGAAACTGTTTCATACAGTTACAAACCCCGAAAAATAACAATGCATGCATTGGGTTTGAGTAAACGGTCATTTCGTCGATGGGTGTAAGAATCTGGAATGAAACCAACACGCGATAAGCAAACGGTAGGTAGAAAGGAACTGTTGACAGCTTTGACAAGGATGTCATCAGGTGAGTTATTATAAAAATGATGGATGCCAAAGAAACAGTGATTGTAAGAAAACTGAGAGTTTGGTTGAGAAAGAACAATAAAATAGAGCTATCCAAAACAACTTTGTGGAAAATTATAACGACATTAGGCTTCACGTTTAGAAAGTACAAGGGACGGAGAAATATACTTTGCGAGCAACCGCATTTAGGAGCCATTAGAAGCAGATACCTACGTGAAATAAGGGAAATGCGCAAAGAAAATTATGACATAGTGTATCTGGATGAGACGTGGATCGATGCGCACCACGCAAGTGAAAAGGAATGGCAATCAGTGGATGGAAAGATAAAGCGTTACGTGCCCAGTAGTACAGGACAGCATTTGGTCACAGCCTAAGCTAGTAGTACTCATAATGGCTTATTACAGAATGCTGGGCTCTTGTTCGTATTAAAGCATACAGACAATAGGGATTATCATAATGAGATGAATGGTAATGTAGTTAGAGATTGGCTCGAGAATACAGTACTTCCATCTCTTGAGAGACCGTCTTGTCTAATCATGGACACTGCATCATATCACAATGTTGTTGCCCAAAAAGACAAAATACCTACGGCATCGAGCACAAAGGAAGCAATAAAGATATGGCTCCGAAGGGAAAATATACCATTTCTAGAAACATATTTCAAACTACAGTTGTTGTCCCTTGTAAAACAGGCGCAAAAAAAGCAAGAAATTTCAAATCGACAAGTTGATAGAAGAGCATGGTCATAGATGATTGAGACTTCCGCTGTATCATTCTCATTTAAACCCTATAGAACTTGTGTGGGCTAAAATTAAAGGACAAGTGGCAGCTGCCAATACTACATTCAAATTGTCATACGTCATGGTACTAACCCAGTCCGCGCTATTAAATATTGATGAAAGTTACTGGAAAAAATGCGAGGACCATGTGTTGAAAGAGGAAAAGGACTACTGAAGAAAGAATGGATTGAATTTTATGCAACCTAGAGCAATCATCAACCTACTGGAATCGTCCGACACAGATTAAGGTCTGAGCAAATCGCCGACCTTAATCTACGTGCATACTTACTGGGATATTTTGTTCCAACTATTCAGACGAATTGCAGGCCCTAAATATTACAGCATCAGCATAATGTCAATGGCAACAGTTTTTATTCCACAGTGATGAATTTTCAATTCCGCAAGCCCTCAGCGGTGACAAACAACTGTATTGAAAAAAAACAACAAAAAAAAAACAACAACACACACACACACACACACACACACACACACACTGAACGCATTGAATACCAACAGAAGAGTAATATTGCGGTGGAAACTGACATATTGGGCATAACAAGAAACGTGAGAGCAAACACGTTGTCAAATTAGGGAACAGCACAAGTGCATAAGAATCAATCTATAAACTTCAATGAAAAGAGGACCAACATTTTGGTCGTTAAGAAGAAAGCCCACTACAGAGACATTGACAACTATTTTCATAGAGCAAAACAGGTAATCATGTTCCGTCTTTGAACGGTAAACAGCAGAGTAGACAATCTTTCACGAAAACTCAATGCGGGTCTGTCACCCATGTGTACGTGTGAACAAACTACACAGACAGCTGAACAGATCCTTAAAAATGGAAACATGATGACTAAATTACGGTATCATTTCTGGTCACTCCATACGCACATTGACGCACAGTTATTTGGAAGCTTTTACGAACTCAATATAAAAAGCTAACATGAATACTTGTGTACACATTAATAACCAGCAGCTGAAGAAACAAGAAGGAAATGAAAAATAAGGTAAGAAATATATTTCTTCTACTTTCCTGCCAATTTACACATTATTTACCCCATGCCTCTGTAAATTCTCTGTCTTTACTAATATTACACATTGCACTCCTCTCGGGGTTCTCCGTGGTGAAGCGGTCAAGCCGTCTGACTCGGGCTCCGAAGGATGTATGTTCGATTCCGGACAGCGTCCTTCATTTCACGAGTGCATTTTTTTGGAGACTCTCGAGGGTCGTCGCTGGAGCTACGGAGTTCGTGCTTTGTGCGACGCTTTCCACGCTGCGGAAAGAGACTGAGCCATATGGGATAAAAACCCGGTGCAATGCAGTTGACCCTGTCGATTTTTAAGCTACTTCTTTTACTGCACTAGCTCCCATACGAATCCGGATACGCCTTGTCGTCATCTGAATTGGCGGGGAATTCATTACTGTAAAAACAAGTTTGTTAGCGAGAAATCACTAGTTTTTCACCAAAACATCAAAGAAATGTCGCCGCTTTCGATGATTTAAGTTGCTTTTGGACCTATCAAAGACATATTCTTTCGGTGGGGGTAAATATAAGACGGTAGGAAAAAGTTCATAACGATGCAACAGACAGTTTTCAGAATAAACTAATTTATCGTGAATGACGGCATTCATTTCTGGACATACTATATAGTTGATGCGATGTGAATTACATAGAAAAATGAACAAAAATACTATAGTTGATGAGATGTGAATTACATAGAACACAACAAAGAATACTACAGTTGATGAGATGCGAATTATATAGACGGCGAGAATTAGAATACAACAGCTTATGAAATGTGAATTACAAAGACAGTGGGAAAAAAATACTACAGCTGTTGACATTTACTTACATTGACGGGTCACGCAGAATGCTACAGCTGGTGAGATGTGAATTACATAGACGGTGACAAACGGAAAACAGCCGTTGATTAAAAAATCAATATACATCGACAATAAGAAACATAATATTACCACTGGTACGGTAAAGACGCTTGAACTGCTGTTGTAAGCATTGCCGAGGTTAGTGATGACTGTATCGAATATGACGGTTTCACTTGTGTTGACAACTTGGTCCTGGCTGAGTGCAACGGTGAATGCAATGGTTTTCACGGCTGGTAACAGAACAGAACAGACGTCATACAACAAGGGCATTCATCATAGGATTACAGCGCGTAAATAACACATTAATCAACACTTCACATAACAACGATAGATTATTTCATTCACTAGAAAAAATAAACTGAAATCAGCTGCATCAAAGAAAAATAAACCGATAGCAGGTTACAGAGACATAAATACTGGTCAAGGAAAAAAAATGCACATGTAACATGAGAGAATAAATAAAATATCACTGGAAATTTACAGCATATAAGGCATGACAACATACAGCGGAAGTCAATAATAAATCACAAATAGCTTTAAAAATACTAAATATATAAAACTTGAAAACCCAAATTATTTTTATACATACATTGTAACATTATTTCTCACCAATTTCCCCCACTTATGCACTTATCCCAAACGTTTATCAGTCCTCCAAACCGGCTGCATAGACCTGCGTGATCTTTTTCTAAACCACGTTTTCACTTCACATTCACTTCGGCGTCATTCGCGAATATCTCCCCCCAAGGTGGGATTTCAGTGGACCAAACAGGTGGAAATCTATAGGGGGTAAGTCGGGGCTGTAAGGTGGATGTTCCAGAACTTCCCACCTTAGTTGGTTAATTTTCTCCTGAGTTAATGGAGCCGTATTTGGTCTGGCACTGTCATAAAGAAGCAACACTCCTCTAGTCAGCAGTCCTGGACGTTTTCTTCGAATTGCACCATGAAGCATCGGCAGAACTTCACAGCATGATTCAGAATTCACATTGTCACCTTTATTCTTGAAAATGATTAAAAGCACGCCTTGACAATCCCAGAACACTGCCAGTATAACATTCCCTGCTGATGGCGTAACCTTGCATTTTTGTACACAAGGCGAAGAAGGGTGTTTCCATAGCATTGAAACACGCTTTGATTAGGGCTGGTAGTGATGCACCCATGATTCGTCCCCAGTAACAATCCTGTTCAGCATGTCTTCTTCATTTTCGTATCGACAGGATGGTGCAAGGACAGGCCAAATCGGTTCACTTTGTGTTCCTCCTTTTATTGTCTGGGTACCCACCTTCAGCACACTTTCTTACATTTCAATTGATCATGCATTATGCTGTATGCTGAACCAAGTGATCACCCTATTGCAGATGCTGCAGTCTATCGTTACTCGCCTGTCACCTCTAATCTCTCTCCACCCGTTTTTACGGATACTTCTGTTGCAATCTCGTTGAAAGATCGGATTTCATCAACAATTGTAGAGCGAATGCCAATTTTAGAGCGAACAATGTTAGAGCGTCCGTGAGAAAATTTTTTCTACCCAGCTATGCACCGCTTTAAGGGACAAACTTTTTGTAAAATAAACAGGAAGCTTTTCCCTTTATGAATGCCCTTTGCATGGGCCTTTTGCCCTCCAAAAAAAAAACAAAAAAAACACACACAACAGCAGTTTTTCTTTGGTTTTCACTCTGTAAATGCGTCGTCATTTTGTTTATGGCGGGGCATGCGCATGAGACCCTAGCTTCACATGACAAACGGGAATATAATGTTCAATGTTGCTGTCATCTAATGACACCTGTAGAAAACATCAACTACATTTACCTGCCATCCCACAGAACTGTGTGACTTACTTATTGACTCACCCTCGTATAACAAACAGCGTGGGACGACATATAACATACTAAATGAGACAATGTATAACATAGCACATATGGCAATATATACCATGTCACATGAGACAATATGTAACATAGCACACGAGACAATATAACACATATTACATGACATCCTTGAGAAAATTGGGAGAAGAGAAGATTGGGTCAGAATCCAAAGGGGAAAAATCTGACCTGTGCCGTGTCATAATAACTTTGGATTGCGAGTGCAGAGACTGATCGGCAGGCTGCACTGAATCGGAGGTGAAACAATTGATTCACGATAATTGTGACCAGGCATTGTAATCATCTATACGGATGGCTATGTGCTAAGAGGTGAAAGAAGTGCATGTGAGTTTTTGGCGAAGGTTGGTGGACGGTGTTTGATACAGGAGAGCCTGGTATATGATACCACAACATCTAGTCTGAGAATGGAGGTGGAGGCAGTTACAGCAGCGTTCTGCTGGATTGAAGCAACAGTACGCGCATGTCGTGAATGTAACGGACTCACACGTACAATGAGAAAGGTGAAGATAGGCATGCTTCAGTCGGAATGAGAGACTTTAATTCAACAATCAAGTATAGAGAGCATTTGTTAGATTCCCCCCCTCCTCAGAACATGCTGGTGTGGTGGACGTTTGGCTGATCTGCACCCCGGGGGGTATTGATGCATGGCAAGGTAGAATGGTCGGGGACTTTGGGTTTTGTGTATAGTGCGAAAGCACTGATATATCATCACAGCCAGAGAATGGTGCTGCAGGGATGTAAAGGGGATCTGAACGACACCCAGGAAAGGGCTGATGAACACTTAATCAGACTGCTAATGGTTCCAGTAATTTTGCTGCATCTTTTCATGTTACACTGGATAAATCACACCAACATAAAAAAACAAAAAATGAATCTTTCAACGGGAAAAACACAAATCATATATTCACACATAAATTTGAGTTGGTTTGAGCTGAATTGTGTTGAGTCAAGAACCAACATCGTTGCACTCGGACATACACATAAACGCTAAGTCATCATCTTCAACAGTCAGCGGAGAGTTCCAATACTAATGGTGCCGTTAGAATCTAATTTACGTCCCTTTTGCTTTTCCCCTGAGTGATGACTGTCGACCAGATCCTCTGACCAACCCGTGCCGCAAACCTTCTAGACCAGGATAGTCTATCTGTTCCTCTGCATTATTCACGTTCTCTCAGAGGGCCTTCACGGCTTGCTCTACGAGAAGTAAAACTTTTGCGAGAACCAAGTGATTACTGTGAACCTACAACCATGGCCAGACTTCTAGAACAGCAATATTATAAGAGGGTGCCAGACAAGAAAACTACGCAGGGAGCCAAAGAAGACTGATAAACACACAGAACTGGTGTTGTTAGCCATAACACGCTGCGGGATTTGCTGAGGAGGGGATCAGAGCACTAATGGACTGAGTGGTTCGATGTGCAATGAGGATGATCTGTCGACTAACTAACTAACTAACTTCACGGCTTCTGCTTTATCATGCATCAAATCACCCTTCAGTCATGCAGCACCAGCCAATCTGTCTGAGTATTCATTTCCATTCACACCAACCACACAAGAAAAACATGTCTTAAATTTATTTAACTATCAATTTTACGAATGTTGATGTTACCACTGTTGATATTATCAATGCTCATGTTATCAATGTAAATATAAAATGTAAACAGTTGTCAATGTTGATGTCATTAATGTTGAAGTTGTTAATGTTAATGTTATCTGTGTTGATGTTATCAATGTTGATGGTACCAATGTTGATGTTATATATGTTGACAGTACTAATGTTGATGTTACCAATGTTGATGTTATCTATGCTGATGGTATTAATGTTGATGTTATCAGTGTTGATATTATCTATGCTGCTATTATCAACGTTGATGTTATTAATGTTGATGTTGTCAATGTTGATGGTACTAATGTTGATGATACCAATGTTTATGTTATGTATATTGATGGTATTAATGTTGATGTTATCACTGTTGATATTATCTATGTTGATTTTGTCAATGTTGATGTCATCAGTGTTGATGTTATCAATGTTGACGTTACCAATTATGATGGTACCAATGTTGATATTATCAATGTTGATGTTATCAATGTTCACGTTACCAATGTTGATGGTACCAATGTTGATGTTATCAATGTTGATGTTATCTATGTTCATTCTACTAATGTTGATGTTACCAATGTTGACGTTATCTTTGTTGATGCTATCAATGTTGATGCTATGTATGTTGATGTTATCTATGGTGATGTTATCAATTTTGATGTACCTATGTCGATGTTATCTGTGTTAATGTTATCTATGTTGATGATATCTATGTTGATGTTACACAATGTTGATTTTATCTATGTTGATGTTATCATTGTTGATGTTATCAATGTTGATGTTATCAGTATTGATGTTATCAATGTTGATGTTACCAATGTTGATTGTATCTGTGTTGATGTTATCTATGTTCATGTTACCAATGTTGATGTTATCTATGTTTATGATACTAATGTTGATGTTATCAATGTTGATATTATCTATGTTGATGTTACCAATATTGATGTTATCTGTGTTGGTGTTATTTATGTTCTTTTTTGGTCAATATAACAGATGGGTAAGAGATCTCAGGGTCGGCCTCTACTACGATACAAAGATGTGTGTAAGCGGGACATGATTGATACAGGCATTGATAATGCACATTGGGAGCAAGTCGCCGCTGAACATGTTGCATGGAGGGCAAACATCAGAAATGGAATAAAGACAAAGGAGAAAATTATTGCAGATAAGTCACACACCGAGCGTTTGAGACGTAAGATGGTGCATGATGGTGGAAATGACCACGTGTTCACATGCACCCACTGTGAACGGACATTTACAGCGCAAATTGGCCTTATCAGTCACACTCGCTACCGCCATAGGTAAAAGTTATTATGCCTTTTTAAAGCACAAACTATCGTCTGTCAAGACGGCAAGGTGCCAATGTGTGTGTGTGTGTGTGTGTGTGTGTGTGTGTGTTATTTATGTTGATCTTATCAATGTTGATGTTATAAATGATGATGTTATCAATGTGGATGCTATCAATGTGGATGCTATCAATATTGATTTCATCTGTGTTGATGTTATCTATGTTGATGTTACCAATGTTGATGTTATCTATGTTGATGATACTAATGTTGATGTTACCAATGTTGATGTTATCAATGTTGATATTATCTATGTTGATGTTACCAATATTGATGTTGTCTGTGTTGATGTTATTTATGTTGATCTTATCAATGTTGATGTTATCAATGTAGATGTTTTCAATGTTGATGAGGAGCAAATGGATCACCATAGTTTGGTTAGAATGAGGCAGCGAGGAGTGACGAGGGGATCTGGCCGACGCTCGACGCTCAGAGGAAAGGCGAGACGGAACAATATATCAATTGTTACTGGAACTATTAGTGTTGGAACTCTTCGCTGGTTGCTGAGGATGGGGACGGAGCGCTTATGGGAATGTCCCGAATGCTGTGATGTCGGTTCCTAGATTAATCAATCAATCAATCAATGTTATCAATATTGATTTCATCTGTGTTGATGTTATCTATGTTGATGCTACCAATGTTGATGTTATCTATGTTGATGTTGTCAATGTTGATGTTATCTCTGTGGATGTTACCAATGTTAATGTTATCTATGTTGATGCTATCTATGTTGATGTTATCTATGTTGACACTCAGTGTTGATGTTATCAATGTTGATGTTATACTAATGACTGGGGTCGACCTCTATAAACAAAGACATCCACATTTTAATGCGAAGAGCCAATATTTATTAGTGACCGCAAGTTTACACTCACAACTATACTTACTTGCATACTGTCCGTGCACAATGGCCAGCAGGCCTAGAGAGATGACTGTCGCAAACAACATGTCGCTGGATATCTGTAAAACACAAATCAGATATTACAATTGACGGAACAACACTCAGCAAACTGGTCTGGTTATGTCTGTCAGCAGCCATTTGTAGCGCACCATCTACTCAAGTACAATTTCCTATCTATTACCTCAATACGGTTTCCTATTATGACATCTACCTCAGTGCGGTTTTCTATTGGCATGGCACATGATGGTTTGATTGACTGATTGATTGATTGATTGATTGATTGATTGATTTAGGAACCGACATCACAGCATTCGGGGCATTCCCATAAGCGCTCCGTCCCCATCCTCAGAAGCCAGCGAAGAGTTCCAACCCCAATAGTACCAGTAGTAATCTGATTATATGTGCGTCTCGCCTTTCCTCTAAGCGTCGAGCTTCGGCCAGATCCCCTCGTCACTCCTCGCTGTCGCATTCTTGTCAGACCATGGTGACACATTTGCTCCTCCGAGGTGTACACGTGCTCCCACAAGGCCGCAATCACGTCTGTCTTATCATGCATCAATAGTCTACCAAGTTTTGCAGAGCCAGCCAATCCGTCTGCCTGTTCATTCCCCAACACACCAGCATGCCCCAGAGAAAAGATCCAGACGATGCTTGCCACCCGTGACTTCCGAAGCGAAGCAAGCCACTCTGCACAAAGCTTGCCTGTCCTCACCCTACTCAGCATGCTTTCTGGGTCAGTTACAATCATGATGTGTGTGTGTGTGTATCGTACTCTCCATCCAGCGGAAAGCTGCACTGACTGCCTCCACCTCCATTCTTAAACTAGATGTTGTGGTATCATATGCCAGGCTCTCCTGCACCAAACGTCGACCATTAGCCTTTGCCAAGAACCCCTAGGCACATAATGGATGGATGGTTTCTTATTAGACATCTACCTCAGTATGGTTTCCTATTATGGCATCGACCTCGGTGTGGCTTTTTATGTTCTACATCAATGCAAATGTGATTTTCCTATACGTTCAATCAGCAAGGTGCCATCTATACAATGAAAGTTCCCTGTAATGGATCACTAACACTCTTTGGCTTTCTCTTGCACATTCGGACAGACTGCTGTTCGCCAATCTCCTAAAATTATCTGTCATGAAATGCGCCACCTAAGGATCGGTCAACTAGGACAGGTGCGTCACGACCCCTCTAAAAGTTCCATCCCAGGAATAACATAAAAACAGTATAATTCCAGAGGGGACATGAACTAAACTGAGTAACACTCATGAACATCTTGTATTTTTCGTGGGTCATGTCCCAAGTTACTGTTTTGCTCAACCGTGACGTCAGAGTCAGACAGGGACAAGGAGGCTGGAGCAATGTCACAAAGACGAATTCACCAAGCTATATTCAAGAGATGGGGCACAATCAGGAGCATTGTCACACGGATGAGTTCACCTTGCTTCATTCAAGAGGGGGGAGGGGCACTATCAGAAGCATTGTTACAGAGATGCGTTCGCCATGCTTCATTCAAGAACACGATCAGGTGCATTGTTAGACAGATGAGTTCACCTTGCTTCTTTCACGAAGGAAGCACTATCAGGAGTACTGTCCCAGAGATGTGTTCACCTTGCTTCATTCAATAGGGGAACACTATCATGAGCATTGTCACACAGATGAGTTCACAATGTTTCATTTAAGAGTGGAGCACTATCAGGAGCAATGTCACATAGGTGAATTAACTATGCTTCAATCAAGAAGGGAACACTATCAGAAGCATTGTCACACAGATGAGTTCACCATGCTCCTTTCAAGAGGGTAGCACTATCAGGAGTACTGTCCCAGAGATGTGTTCACCAGCTACATTCAAGGGGGGAGCACTATCAGGAGCATTGTCACACAGATGAGTTCACCATACTTCATTCAAGAGGGGAAAACTATCAGAGAGAAGCTGGGGACATATAGCATTCAGAAACAGCACACACACAGACACACACACACTCACACACGCATGCACGCGCGCGCACACACACACACACACACACACACACACAGAGCCAACGAGAGTGTCATGGCTCAAGCAGAGGCACCATGATAAACTGCATGAAAGCCTTTCTACCAAGCTACACTCCACATCTGTGCCCCAACTGTACAACCATAACAGTCAGACAAATGGCAGTTTTTCTGAATTTCCAGAATCATCCGCCGATTAGTAAAACCTCAGAAAAGATGAGAAAACAGAAGCATCAATATGATATAACACATTTGATTACAATTGAGATTGAAGTCAGTCCATGTGTTATTTGCTCATGCGATGAGACACAATGCATTGGACAACATTGTGACGACTAGGAATACCCACGGTAAAAGAGGCTAGGACAGACATAGAGAAATGATCCTGGATGGACTACAACAGTGGCATGCAGGAATAACATCAATAGAGTTGCTCCAGAAATGATGCTGGATGGACTGTGATAGTGACACGGAGGAATAGCATCAATCGAGTGCTCTATAAATGATGCTGGGTGGACTATAACAGTGACATGGAAGAATAGAATTGTTCCAGAAATGATGCTGGATGGACTGCGACATGGAGGAATAGCATCAATCGAGTGCTCTATAAATGATGCTGGGTGGACTATAACAGTGACATGGAAGAATAGAATTGTTCCAGAAATGATGCTGGATGGACTGCGACATGGAGGAATAGCATCAATTGAGTGCTCCAGAATGCCGTAGACCGAGAGGCTTAGACGTCGCCATCGAGTTACAGGGCACTTGATGGCGATGATGATCATGGAATACAGACAGAAATGAGAATTGCAACGAGGTCAAACAAATTTAGATTAAAATGCAATGCAGCAAGGTTGGGAAAATCATGCGGAAGACCACATTACATGTTCCAATAAATAAACATGTTAACTGGTAGGAAAATACGCCTGAGATAAGTTTAGTTAAGTTTAGTCGACGGATCAACATCACGGCACACAGTTTTAATCCATAAGTGCTCCGTTCTACTCCTAACTCAAGCCTAAGTCCGGAGAATCTCAGCGCTCAATGCACGAATTCGGTAGCACCGGCGAGGATCCTGAAATACTTTAGGTAGATTTTTAACTCGACATTTTGTCCAGGTAGTGCCCGTTAGGCTACTCTTTTTCAATTTCCACATGCCAAGGGATTTTTTTGTACGTGCGCAACAATACACACGGGCGTCCGATCTCACTACCCAGAGATCAGGGTAAATTTTGTTAATAGAAGTCTACGTGAAAATATCCGTGACCTCACCGGGTCTTGCACCCGGGATCTTCAGCACTTGAGTGTCTCAGATAGACGGGTGGGGCAGCATTCGAAGGAATGAAGAACACCCGATAAAATCCGATGATGGATTCCATGTTACATAGCACCAGGTTTAACATTTGACCCTCAACCCTAGACAGTTAGTAATCTAAAGGAAGAATTGCCTGAGATCTAATTCACATAGTTTTAGAGAACACATGCTGAACATAATTCATTATCAAGTGCCTTGCCGGCCGGCGTGGACGATCATGCTTCTCCACAAATTGCGATCTCCGACGGCGTGGATCACTTCGTGTGTTGACTCTCTAGGTGCCATGACACAAGACTGTTAAGAATGTTATCTCAATGTCTTTCTCTATCTCTCTTTCCACAAGCCTTTACTGTTGAAAATACATTGGGAGAATAATTGATGTACAAACATTAAGCAGACACAGTGAGTTATCTTATATGTTTTGAAGAAGGCCATACACAAAGATAGTGTTTTATAGATATCTGAAAGAGGCAATCTCTGAGGAGAGAAAATATCGGACATGTGACAACTGGAGAGATTTCTGGAAAGAGTAACTGTGGGACATTTTTTGACAATTGGAAAGATTTATGGACATAGAAAATATGGCATGTGTAACAACTGGACAGATTGATGGACAGAGAAAAAAACTGGAACATATGATAACTGGAAAATTTTATGGGAAGAGTAAATATGCGACATGCTGTGACAACTGGAAAGACTTAAAGAATGAAAAAAACTTGAAAATACAGCTGGAAAGTTTATTGCAAAGGGAAAAACTGGAATACATTGAGACAATTGGAATACCTCGAGACAGCTGTAATACATTCAGACAATTATCATACAATGAGATAACTGGCAAGATTTATGAACATAGATGTCAGAATCTCACTCGCCAGCGCCTGGTGGCGACGAACAAGTACGACCGTGAACTCAACTAGCAGCTACTACGCAGTGCATGGCCAGTGGTCAGCGTGCCGCATGAAGCCCACGAGAACTAAAAGCAGGACCAACAAGAAACCATCGTTGGTAGCTCAGACTGCCGACGACTTCGAGACTGGACGGACATGGATGAAAGTGGTGCATGTATTTGATATATTATTCAATGCTTGATGTACGAAAGCTTGTATGCTCTGTTGAGTTGATTTAGAGACTGAGTGAGTGTACTGTTCTATGCATTGATGAAATTGTATGTTGTAGATATGCATCTGTAAATGACATTGTCGCTAGTTGTGAGCGCAGCATGATATGAAGAGTGTGATTAAAATGTTTCAGTTATGTTACCGTGTGTTTCGTACAATCATTCGTAGTGTATGATTGTTTCACTCCCTGTCAGAGAACACGAGCCATTGTCAGTAATAAGTAAGACCCTGACAATAGACAAACTGAAAGACAATATGACAACTTGACAGATTTATAAGTAGAGAAAAACTGGAACATACGAATGAAACAATTGATGAGGTAATACCACTGGAACATTGAGATGAAACAATTTATGAAGTAATAACACTGGAGCATGGAGATGAAACAATTTATCATCATCATCAAGTGCCTTGCCGACTGGCGTAGGCGTTCATGACTCTCCACAGATCTCTGTCTTTGGTTTTCTGGATCAACTCTGCCGTTGATATTCCTCCATGCCACCGTCGCAATCCATCCAACATCATTTCTCGTGGTCTGCCTCTGCCTCTCTTCCCTTCGATCTTTCCAGTTGTCACGATGTTCTCCAGCGCCTCTCTTCTCATCACATGACTAAAAACAAAGCTGTTTGTCTCTTTCTTATTGTTGTATATAATGTTTTAATTTCGTTAGAGTAGTAAGGGATGTTGTAACTACGTATCATTTGGGGCCCGCTTCGGTGGTCCGGACGTCGTATTTCCTTACATAAAAGTTATCCCGCCCCCAGCGGACCACATAGGAAACGGACCTCAAATGACCCAGATATTTGAAAATGGCGGTTGTTCTTTGGTTTGGGTGACAACTTCCGGTTGTCATGATGACTACCTCCGGTCCCGAGGGGCGGTGGCGGCGGCGGGGGTGGTGGTGGCGGACAACGAGACAAGCCCCGTGCATGTGAAATACTTATATAGATAAGTAGACCAAATAGTTGTCGGGTTCGAGTCCCAGTGTGTGGGTGCGTGGGTATGTGTGTATGTGTGTGGGGCGGTCACGTGGTGTGATCGAACCCCGGTCATATTGACCTCCTTCGATGAGGGAGACCGAAATCAAATATGACAGAAAAATGATTTATTTCATCTCTCGAGCTAACCCGAGGATCCATTTTTTTTTGGATTGCATTAATAAACTTTCCACCATGATAGTTAATTCAGTATGTTTCCTTACCCATGTACCACCATTAAACGCTTGGTGGAAATCTGGTTTATAAATATACTAACCAAAGAATTTTATTAAAAATTAAGCCTAAAAACATAATAAGACACTAACATTTCTTGTATGTATATTGGAGAATAGTTACGTCAATATAAAACTCTGATCCTCATTTAAAATAAGCCATAACTTCCCGAGATAAGAATTAAAATATGTAATTTTATTAAACAAATAACGTCCCATTTTACAAACATAAATAGAATTAAACCAAAGGAGACGAGTCGGTTCTCTTGTCTCCCCTTTACGTCTGTCCTTACTATGCTCCCCTGACCGCCAACCGTTACCTGCGCGACCAGGCAAAGATCACGCGCTGAGCCATCACGCCGCTGCGAGAAATACAATAACCAGCGACAGCGAGATTAACCGATACCGGTCAAGCAGAACGCCTACGGAATTGTCAATTAATGTCGACGGACTTCAATCCTTAACACAGATAGCGATCAGAAGACAACCGCGACTGTGAAGGGAATATTTGCACAGAAAAAAAAATAAAATAAAAATATAGCTATATGAAGCCGTTATACAAATGGTTTTGAAATTATATATATATATATATATATATATATATATATATATATATATATATATATATATATATATATATATATATATATATATATATATATATATATATATGAATGTATGTATCTAAATATTTATATATGAATGTATTTCTATAGCTGTATGTAGGTTGTCCCAAGGGTTAAGGTGTATATACGTACTTGCCTTGATGACTTAGTCACGCGGGATATTTATGCGCGTCTGTGTGTGTATATGTGTGCGTGCGCGCGCGCGCCTGTGCTATCAATTACAGGACATCACAGTCAGTCCCAATATTCTATGGGGTTTCGTGTGTGCTGGGTAAGTTTGCGATTCTCATTTTGAATGAACGCCAACCAGGTCATGTACGTGTGAAGAGAGTGTATCAACAACTAGTTGTCTATCTATTACAGGACGTCGCAGTCAGTCCCAACATTCGGTGGAGTGGTGTGCTTGCTGGGTAAGATTGCTGCTGTCTTATTGTACGAACGGTAGTCATGGCACGTGCGTAGGCGTGCGTGTATGTACATGCGTGTGTGTGTGTGCTATCTATTACAGTACGTCGCATGCAGCCCCAACATTGATTGGTTGGTCGTGTGCCACCATGCTTTACCGTGTAATGTCACGACCAAAGCTAGGTCTTGTACTATACCTGTGTGTCTATCTTTTACATAGCACCGTCAAGGTGTAATGCATTGGATTTACAGGACGTTGCACTCAACCCCAACATTGTTTGGATGTCCATGTGCTATTATGATTTGGCGTGTCATCTCACGACCAAAGGTATGCCTCGTAGTATAACTAGGTGGCTATCTTTTACATACTCCACTCAAGCTGTAAAGCATTGCATTACAGAACGTCGCTATCAGCCCCACCATCATGATTTGACGTGTCAGCTAACGATCAAATGTATCCTCATTCCTGTTAACCAAATGGTAAAATTCGTGACCAAGTAAGAAAATGTGTTAACCAAATGTAAAAAGTTTAGCCACATTTCAAACCAAACTTATAAAAATCTCAGTCAAACATATAAAAAGTAGGAAAATTTGTTAACCAAATGTGAAAAGTTTGGCCAACTGTCACCCAAACTTATGAAAAGTGGGAAATTTTGTTGTCCAGATGTGAAAAGTTTGACCAAAGCTCACCCAAACTTATGAAAAGTAGGAAACTTTGTTAACCAAATGGCAAAAATCTTGGCCAAGTAGGAAAAGGTGTTGACCAACCGTGAAAAGTTTGGCCAACTTTCACCCAAACTTATTACAAGTGGGAACTTTTGTTGTCCAGCTGTGAAAAGTTTGACCAAGCCTCCCCCAAACTCATAAAAAGTAGGAAACTTTGTAAACCAAATGTGAAAAGTTTGGCTAAAGTTCATTGAAACTTATAAAAAGTAGGAAACTTTGTTAACCAAATGTGAAAATTGTGGACAAGTGTAGAAATATTTCATCCAAAACTTATTAAAAAAAGCAGAAAATTGTGTTTAAAAAATAAGAAAAATTTCAGCCAAATTTCAGCCAAAATTTATAAAAAGTAGGACAATTCCTTAACCAAATGGGAAAAATATCTCACGTTGTCGTTTTAAATACCCAACCTGCCAGATAAATTCGTCTGTCCCCTAGGCAAACAACAGTTGTATTTCAGAAAATTAAATTATCTCATGTAATAAGTCACTATGGTTGAATGAAAAAATAAAATACAAAAATTAACAATTAAATTTCTCTTTTATGTTTCCACTTTGAATGTTTTATGTATAAATTTAATTGTTAATTTTTGTATTTTATTTTTTCATTCAACCATAGTGACTTATTACATGAGATAATTTAATTGCAAAGTTTCCAAATTTTCATAATTTTGGTTGAGCTAATTTAGACTATGGTCGTAAGATTTTTCTACTTTGATTAACCTGTTTCCTTAGTTTTGTTGAAATATTTATTGAATTTCTCACCAATATGTATCATTCTCTCATCACATGACAACTATACACACCGTAAACACTAACGAAAATTCAACAACCAAGACGTAATTATAATATATGCTTGTTTATTTTTACAGTATTTCAAGTACCTTTTACAGTATTTCAGTAAATTTTTTCAAGAATTAAAAAAAATGCATAATGTCATTATACGAAATGGATGATGTGATATGAGGTGGTATACATAGTATCATCACAACGTTTTATTTTCACATACAAAGCTATACACATTGTCTGTTGTTTCTGGATTTCTACACGCCATTGTCTGAGTAGGTTGGTTTTTTTTTGGTTTGTAGCCTGGTATGTGCATGTCACTTAGCATGTAATCATAAAACTGGTATCCTGCTTGTTGGGCTGATATCTGAGTCTTGTAGATATACGAGGCATCAATCATCTGAGTGTCGGGCACATCATGTCTTCGGACAGTCTGGGGTTGTCGATGTATCACCCCGTATTTCACCATTATTCTAGGTCTGATCTCTTCCGAACTCGAAAATGTAACGTCAGCACTGAAGTCCCGGTAGTGAATGCGACCGGTGTGCCCGTATCAGTGGCTAGAAGTATTTCCACCGTGTTGAAGGAGGAACGATTCAGCGGTATGTGGTGAGGTTTCTCGTAGGCGCGAAACACTGAGGTCGATTGCTGCTTCATGATAGGAACCGTCCTTAGTAGTGGGACCATGGCAACTCCAACTGATCTTGTCGCAATGAGATCGCAGTATACGTAGACATTTCGCAGGTCGTTATTCAAGTCTATCGACCCTTCACCTTCAATTGTATCTAGTATCTCTTGTAATTTCGAATATTTTCACGATGACTTTCTTTGGTGCATTGTCAAAATGGAATAGAACACAGAGTTGATCGTTCACCTTCCGATCTTTCATTAGGCGATTCAGTGCAGCTATAAACGCGTCTGGTGAACTGTACAAGCCTGAGGGACAGACCTTTCTTATCACTCTACCATTGGGTGGGATGTATCCTAGCCATACTTCATTCTCTAGCACATTACAGTAGTAGTTGGGGAATTGAATTTCGGCCAGACCCACTTCGTAATACTGATTCACCTCAATAGTCTGCGATAGATTGACGAAATAGTTATCTGGAGTATTCTTGGGAAACATATTGGGCGAAGCATTGCTCGGTAATGTCACGTAGAAACTAATATTTTCGGGTTTGGTAGCATGTAACTCAGACAGCTGCTTAGCAGAGCTATCCACAACTTACCCTCGACCGCGTCGACGCTGGCTCGAGACAGATTAAATAGTGATATGCCAATGACTGTGTATATAACGACCAGTTGACAGAAGAAGACAATCTATAGGCGCGGTACTCGCCGACCACATATGCACCAGAACGACTTTCTTTCCCCCTCTGGGGTATTTTGTGGGTTAGTTTCCACGTTGGTTTCTTCCATTACCACTGTTTTTTACCTACTGGGTCATTACACGCGTGTCTCTGTTGTATCATTAGTTGCTATTGGGAAATGCAACAATCGGTGGTCGAGGCGCTCGTTGGGGGACATTGTCGGTACTAAGGACACTACTTTCTGAACTTAGCAGTGGGCATAAGGTCACCATACAAGGGTTGTCATCCCACTGTGGAGTACCCAGACACGCCAGCGCTGGTCCATTGGGTCCAGAAGGAGTGCAAAAAAATAAGTCTGATCCACCCGTTACATACCACCAACAGAATTGAATGACGAAGTCAACCAGAAAGACCCAAGTACTTGCTCAAGGTGACTACCGTGTTATGGACAGATCAGTACAAGTCATTAATCTGCATCTCAGAATAGGCCACATGTATACGACCATTCAGGCTTAATGAATCAGTCATGTGCATGTGTTGATTGGTCTCGCAGCCAGCAGAGCACATAGTCCAGTTATATGTGATTAGCACCATATATCTCTTTATTATACTAGTATTGTTAGGTTAACTGTATGCCTACTTGGAGAAACACAACGAAAATGTGAAAGATGTATCATAAAAGCCAACTTACCATTAGAGATTTGGCACATGGTGTTCTGGTTAATGCTCACAGAGACCGGTACTTCTATTAGACGAATGCTGGCCGTCTTATACACACTAGTTGCTGACGTAGAATGAGTCAGCCGAATATTATGCACTGTCTGGTCATGTGACCGGGTGCGATTCTATCTATGACTGGTTGAGTCATTAGGCATGTGTTCCGGTTGTATCCCATAAGACACGTTACCGGATACAGTGCCATCTTTGAGCGGTTTTTAGCCACGTGGTCTGGTTTGTCCTTACCACATGTGATCGACTGCGACGCCATCGTTGACCACTTGTAACCAGTGAGTATGTGGTCTGGTTGTAGTCATTACACAGGCGACCGGAAGCAGTGCCATACTTCAGCGGATGTGACCATTACCCATGGGTGATCGGATGCAGCGCCATCTTTGAATGGTTGCCATCTTTCAGCGAGCGTGTGGTCTGGTTTTGCCACTCCCACATGTGACCGAATGCATTGCCATCTTTGACAGACTGTAACTATTGCCCTCGTGGTCTGTTTGTCGCCATTACACAGGTACCCGGAAGCAGCGAAATATTTAATCGACTGTGAGCATTACCCAAGTGTCTCGACTGTATCGTTATGCTGTCAGTGCACTCTGAGTCATCGTCCAGTTTTCCCCAAAGACATATCTGAACACGTTCACTTACGTTCACTCCGCCGACATAGCCCCGTGATTCATCACCCAGTTGGTCACCCTCAGATGATGTTGAAGGTGATGATGAGTTGTTGATGATGATGACTATTTTTGTTGGTGGTGGTAGGCGATGTCGGTGATGGTAATCCTGCTGACAGACACTCCAGAAGATCATAGTTGGCGGTCGTTCAGAAAGACAACGGCAACCTTGTCCAAGAAGCATGAATGCTGGGGTTGAATGCAACGTCCTGTAATGCACTGCATTACAACTTGACTGCAGTATGTAATAGCCAGACACAACTATAGTACGAGGCATATTTTTGGTTGTGATATGACACGTCAAATCATGACAGCACACGCACAATCATACAATGTTGGGGTTGAGTGCAACGTCCTGTAAATCCAATGCATTACACCTTAACTGTGCTATGTAAAATATAGACACACAGGTATAGTACAAGACCTAGCTTTGGTCGTAAAATGACCCGGTAAAGCATAGTGGCACACGATCAACCAATCAATGTTGGGGCTGCATGCGACGTCCTGTAATTGATAGCACACACACACACACACACGCATGTACATACACGCACGCATAAGCACGTGCCATGACTACCGTTCGTTCAATAAGGCAGCAGCAATCTTACCCAGCAAGCACACCACTCCACCGAATGTTGAGACTGACTGCGACGTCCTGTAATAGATAGAAAACTAGTTGTTGATACACCCTCTTCACACGTACATGACCTGGTTGGCGTTCATTCAAAATGAGAATCGCAAACTTACCCAGTACACACGAAACTTCATAGAATGTTGGGACTGACTATTATGTCCTGTAATTGATAGCACAGGCGCGCGCGCACACGCACACATATACACACAAGATGCGCACAAATATCTCATCAAGGCAAGTACGTACATACGCCTTAACCCTTGGGACAACCTACATACAGCTATAGAAATACATTCATATATAAATAATTATATATATGTATATATATATATATATATATATATATATATATATATATATATATATATATATATATATATATATATATATATATATATATATATATATATATATATATATATATATATGTATATATATATATATATGTATATATATATATATACACACACACACACACACACTAGCTGACCCGGCCCGGCTTGGCCCAGTCCCTGGAGGGGATCTATCTATCTATCAGTCTGTCTGTCTGCATATTTGTCTGTCTGTCTGGCTGACCTGGCCCGGCTTCACCCAGTCCCTGATGGGGCGCATCTCATTTAATTCATATAAGTAGTCATATAAGCTCCCGTTCCCGACTATCTGTCTGTCTGTCTGTCCGACCCGACCCGACTTCACCCAGGCCCTGGTGGGGAGCATCTCATTTAATTCATATAAGTAGTCATATAAGCTCCCGTTCCGCATCTATCTATCTATATATCTCTATCTATCTATCTATCTATCTATCTATCTATCTATCTATCTATCTATCTATCTATCTATCTATCTATCTATCTATCTATCTATCTATCTATCTGTCTGTCTGTCTGTCTGTCTGTCTGTCTGTCTGTCTGTCTGTCTGTCTGTCTATGTATGTATGTTCGGCCCGTTCCCGTTAAAAATATAGATAGAATATAAGAATAGATAGATTGATATGATTGGAAGAGATCTATCTAAAGTAAAGTTGTAGTCATATAAGCTCCCGTTCCCCACTATCTGTCTGTCTGTCAGTCTGTCTATCTGTCTGTCTATCTGTCTGTCTTACCTGGCCCGGCTGCACCCAGTCCCTGGTTGGGAGCATCTCATTTAATGCATATAGATATCTATAGCTAGGGGACTTAACTTAAGATATATCAATGCTACTAAAAGTTATGTCCCTTTTTTATATTTTCTTATGTTCAGTCATGTAATTAGGAAATAAATTTTAGTAAGGTAATAGCTCATAGCTAATAGATAAAGCTATGACAGTTGGTTGCACAGGAATAAAAGGAAAATGTGTAGAAAATTTCATCTCAATCGGATGGACCGTTCGTGAACGCATAAACAACGGATCCACACACACACACACACACACACACACACACACACACACACACACACACACACACACACACACACACACACACACACACACACACACACACACATACAACGATTTATATATATATATATATTCAAAACCATTTGCATAATGGCTTCGTATAGCTATATTTTTATTTTATTTTATTTTTTTCTTTGCAAATATTTGTTAACAATGGTGTGGCCAATAGGATCTTTTCTCCAACATAGCTACCTATCAGAGTCCGACGTGAGCCGATCAACAGCTTATGGGTCTCAGCATACTGCCTCATGAGCTCTCCAATGTCGGCTCTAGACACATGAATGGTTTTAAAGACGGCAGTCAACTCTGAAAATAGCTCTTTATACTCGTCTGGTACGTGAATGTCACACTCTATTAACCCAAACAAAGTCTCGTTTTTAACAGCCGTTATGATCTTTTTATGGTCTATGGCCTCGTAATGATGCCAGGGTTCGACGTATGGGAATGTGGTTTTCACAAAGCTCTTAATGGCACTATTAGTCTTTTTGAGACTCTGCCACTCACATTCCCACATCTCCACAACCGTCACGTTAACCTCTTCTTTCAGATACTTGCGAATCTCAAGCGTGTTGGCATACAATTCTGCCAAGGGTTTCTGGCTCACCGGGTTAACATCATGACCACGGGTCAGCACACAGTTTTCATGCCCGTGGAATAAGCACACGTGAAACTGGTAGATGGTTCGATCTTTTTTGTCCCACCCATCAACTCTGATGTGTCTTTCTCCTAGGGACAACTCCCGCCCCTTAAACTGGGATTTTAATTCTATACCTAGAGAATGTTCTACCCATGCCAAACACTCTCTGCACTGGACAATATACACTCTGGATTTATGGGGCTTGAACCCATCTTCTGCATTTCGTATAACAGGAAAACCTGTGGGCATGTTCTGTGTCAAAACCCACAGGTATAGAGCGTTGGCATCGTATCCTTTCACACTCTCAACTGGCTTAACCCCTCGAATACTAGTCTTACCTACCTCATGATATATATTATATATGATCGAGGGGTCCCCTACAATATTCTGTATATTTTTCGTGTGCAGCTCACTCTCCTTATTGGAGCACAGGGTAACGTAGTTGTTTTTGTGTATGGTTTTAAACAAATACCTTAGGGTTACCCCAGGGACAGAAATTGCGTCCTTGAAAATATCTACACCTAACCCTTTGTAAAATTCAACTTGTTTGTCTAATGCCTCAATAAAAGGTTTTACGTCCTTATTATTGTACCACCGCAAAAAGTCTGCCAGTGTGGACATATGGTTCTCGCTCCATACTCGTTTGCATTCATCGTATTCGGCAACTGAAATATTGGAGTTTTTCAGCTGCGATTAAAAAGCCTTGTGTGGGGGAAAGCGAGTCTCCTCTAGTCTAGCCAAGGAGGTGATATACTTGTAGCAAAACACCCCCTTCGTCTCTTTGATGTCGTAAGCCGCTAAATATTTGGAATAACTAAATCCAGGTTCTAAGTAGTTACCAATATCTAGAAATCTAAGCTTTTTGGTGGATATGGCCATTAAATTATTATTTCTTTTCACTACATAGTTAAAAGGATCATCAGTGGCAGCGATGAAGGACTCTATCAGATAAGGTTTCACTAAGTTAATGTCATAACGACCTGAGTTGAACCCCAGCACCGGCACCTCGCGAAGGTACTCGTCTAGCCTAAACACTAGATTGTGCTCATTTATAACCTCAAATGCTGTATACACCAAATCATGCTCTTCACGTAGTTCAGTATACGCTCCGTCAGCAATCTGAGTCAGATACTCAACCATCTGCCTCACCAAGTCCTGAGGATCACCCGCTGTGATGTGGCAGAAGGGTCCGTGAAACCCGGAACATTAGAGGCTATCGACCAACAAGGGGGGACATGTTTTCCTAAGAATTTTGTGGACTTGGTTTCTCCTAGTAATCGCTTTTCACAAAGTACGCCTCATAATTATAGGCCGCTCTATAGGGTTAGATATAATCAGTTTTCACTGGCACACCCATTGCGCTGATGGCTTCCCATATGTCTCTGTCACGGAGTACACACCTCCTTTGTAACTGTTAAAAGTTATTCCTCCATTGCAGGTCTGAATATGTCTATCCATCTCCCATAATGTATTCCATAATTTCCCACACTCACTACACCCGAATGACTTGGCTACTCTATCAAGATTATTGATATACATGAAACGATCCTTGTACAGTAATACCTTTATAGTCTTAAGATGTTTCCCACTACTACGAAGTTTGGGGACCAAGACCTGGGTCTCATTGAATTCAAAAATATCTACATTTACCACAAAACAGTTTTCTATTGCCGGCATGTCAATAAGTCTAACACCAGGGAAGTTGTCTAGCGACTCTAACTATTGATATGTCTGCCACTTGGTTGCTAAACAAATTGTTGGTTTCCTAAGATCCGTCACGGGTTTCCCATTGAATACAGACAGACATCGGAAAAAGCATAACATGTCAGTGTATTTCTGTGACCTTGAGTCATGCTGTAAAATATTGATGCCGTAATTGTGTCGTATGTGGGTAGGTAAGGCCTCTAAACAACAACCTATTGGGTGCTCATTTATGTTATATATATATAAAAACTAGTCGCGGGGATTGTCTCTACCGTGTACTTAGTGTCAGGTCTGTTGTGTAGGGCGTAGTTAAACATGTCACTGTCCTGAACTATTTCTATAAACTCGCCAAAGTTTTTTTCGTGGCTAACTACGTGGGGGGTGTCGAGTTGGCATGCGTTGTTCGATGAAGAATGGGAAAATCTAAGTTCGTCTGTCTCCTTATGTTGTAAAATCATGTGATGAGAATAATTTATCTTAAACCTGCATGTCTGACTAGTAAATATTGGTTTTAAAGTCTCGGTCCAGTCAATTGGTTGTGTTGAGTGTGGTCGATGAAAAAAAATTATAGGTCGATACGCATTTGTGGATGTTCTGATGTGTCTTAAGATAGGGCCAGACGTCTCTATATTTCTGCTTGATTTTCTCGTCACGGATCAAGTCTACAGTCTTTAGTTCCTCATCTACTTCGTCAACTATGACGGCTTCCTCTGTTTCCACGTGATCAAGTTTTAGGTTTTTTAGTTGACTGTGCCTGCTGGTGCTTTTCTTTTACGTGATGTAGTGTCTGATGTCGAGGGTGTAGTGATTGATGCTGTAGTATGTGATGTTGAGGATGATGTCTGCTGATGTGTTTTTACATGTTGTTTTAGATTGTCTTTCCTATTGTGTAAGTTGCCACATATGTGGCATGTGTGCATTGTGGTAGTGTGTGCTGTCTTAATATGCCGAGTAAGATTGCAAATGTCTGTAAAGGTCTTAGTACAGATAGGACAGAGAAAGACAGATTTCTGAATAGGGGACACAGTAGAGCAAAGAGTAGTAATTGCTGATAGTTATGAGACACTAAAAGCGGTGATAGATATAGGAGGAGAGCACTTCCGATCGTCTTCAGTACTGTCTGGTTTCTGGTAGTAAACACAATAGTAGTATTTCCACCACTATTTCTCGCGTATTATACGACGTGTTGTGTGTGTTGCTCCAACGGTTACAATGAGTAGTATCTTTCAAGCTTTTACACGTATATGTGTGGGATGTCAATCACCCGTGGAGTAAAGATATGTAACAAACAGTTTACATCAACTATTTTGCGTATATGGTTATATAATATTACTGAACTAGGATATAGCAAACATTTGAAATGTCACATGACCTTTAATACTATTAAAGAAGTGTTATTTCATATTTCTGCTGCTAGAGTCTTTATATAATAACATATGACTTCAATGTAGTGGCACCAGATTTCTCACTTAGGTAAGACGTACTACTTATGACCCATAAAACTAATTTATATTATAGAGCATTTATATAGTAAAATATGACGTCAGTGGTGCCACCGGATTTCTTAGTTAGTTTACGCCTGCTGTACTACTTATGATCCATAACACAGAACAGTGAGAAATGACAGCATAATACCTCCTATGGTTGACTTTTCGTTGTAAACAGCTCTCAAATGACCACCTATTTTTGTCTGTTGTCGACCGTGTGAATCTGTAGATGGAATTATATGAGAATATGACACATTTTTATGTCTGATATACACAAAGCATGGGCAGTAGCACGTGACAGAGGAGTTAGGCAGATATCAAGATAGTAAAGGAGGCAATCACCCCAGCCCATTTTCAGTCAAAATGTGTACACAGAGATCCATACAGTTAGCTCATATTATTTTCTGATGAGTACACAGTTAACCCAGATAAGCATATACATGGTACATGTTACATTTAGTGGAGTACATACCTTTTTTGTGCGTGGTAGAAGTGATGTGGTGCAGGTTTGAATGAATGTCTTGTTAATTTCTGTAAAAGAACGAAAACACTAGTTTTAGTAACCAGAGATAAACCACATAGAATGTTCTATCATCAGCTAGCAAAGATCACATTGAATGTACTAGCGTCATCTAACAGTACAAAGAGCGCAAAAGGCCGCCCGCCATTAGTACGGAATACCACTAGCCAGTACCACCACTCTCTCTTTCTCTCCCCTCCCTCTCTCCCTCTCGCTCTCTCTCCTCCTCCCCCTGTCCCCTCTCTCTTTCTCTCCCGCTCTCTCTCCTCTCTCTCTTTCTCTTGCCTCTCTCTCTCTCTCTCTCTCTCTCTCTCTCAGATAGACCATTCTCAGATGCACTGCAACACGGTCTCTCCTCTCTCTCTCTCTCTCTCTCTCTCTCTCTCTCTCTCTCTCTCTCTCTCTCTCTCTCTCTCTCTCTCTCTCGACAAAATAGGCAGTGGAGGCGTTGTATTTCTATGTTTCACATCAACAGTGAGCGCTTATAATACATTATATTAGAGAGGCGCTGGAGACCACCATAGTCAACTGGTCAAATCGAAGAGAAGCGAAGCAGAGGCAGACCACGAAAAAAAAATGATGTTGGATGGATTGCAACGGTGGCATGGAGAATATCACCAGTAATTGTGATCCAGAATGTCACATACTGAGCTCTGCGGCGAGTCATGACCGTCTACACCATTCGGCGCGGCACGTGCTGAGCACCATGCGCTAGACACACAACGGCGACCGATTTGGCAGCACGCCATGTCGCGGTGTATAATGACCTAAGTACCGGTCGCTCAGAATGCACTGGCAATCTTGCCGTTGATCCACGACAACACAAAGAATGATGGGGCTGACTGCCGCGTCCTTTAAATGTATTGACGCTGACTTCAACGTCCTGTAAATGGTATGAAAGCGTATATTTTGTTTTCGCTTACACGGCACAAGATGATAAATGGCCTTCAACTATCTAGGCTTACGTGTAGGACATACACCGTTCAAATGAAATGAAAATAGACCCACTTTTAACACGTTTCCGTGGATAAACCCATGTTCGCTTGCGGGAGGCGGCACGGTACATGACGCTGAATAGACAACTATAATTCTGTTCAGTCAAGTTTAGACTCTATGCGTTGACCGTTTCATTGTGATTTTTGTTAGAGAGAGAATAGATATACATAATACAAACGCAGAAGACACTAATCAATCATACCCCGTATATTTTTCCGTTTTTCTACCTGTTTTAATCTACACATTGCCAGCCTCCGTTGCAAGTATTTTTACTGTCTCGCTTGATTGCCACAAGCCAGATAAATTACATTACCGCCCGCTCTGAGAAACGACCAGTCAGCACTGAGCGCCCTGGCTAGGATAATAGGTAATTAGTCCCACCCCTCACACAGCCTGCATGGGGAATTCTTGTTTGTTTGTAAAATGAGGTAGGGATCAGGTCGCGGCGGATAGTACTGCCCAGGGCGGGTTTAGAAAGGAAAGTTTAGGAGAGTGATAAACTACACAGGGATTCCCTCCGCTAGCCTACGGGACACCCTTGGGCAAGGTGAAGTACCCGTTTAGCCCCCCGATCAGGGTTACGTGAAGCCAAGAGTGCAGGTGGTGGATGAAGATGAAGAGCAGCCGACAGATAGTTGTAGGTTATGGTCTCCAGCTTCACGACGGTAGGCAGAGGATCTCTTTTTTTCGAGGAGACGATGGCTACGGTCACTGACCAGTATGGTCACTGCTAGGAAGGAAAGCAATGGCAAACTACCTATTTTATAGATGCCAAGAAAATCATGTTGTGTGGACTTATCGATAATCAGAGAAACGGCGTAAATGGGTGCTCCATATGAGCAGCTTCGCCCGGTATGGATAGTCATGCGCACCAGGTGACTCCAGACCGTCAGCAGGCTACTAGGTGCAAAAGATTAATATCACTGAAAGTAGGAACTTGGAATGTTAGAACAATGAATGCAGATGGAAAATTAGAAAACATCAAAAAAGAAATGGAGAGAGAGAGAAGATTAACATATTAGGAATATCGGAAACGAGATGGAAAGGAGCAGGGATAAGGACAGGAGAGGATTGTAAGATTATTTACTCTGGGGGAGAAGAACAGCAAAGAGGTGTAGCCATTATATTAGATAAGCAAACATCAAATTCTGTCAAAGGATATCGGGCTGTGTCAGACAGAGTTCTATTAGTAAAATTAAACGGAAGACCTTTTAAAATAAATGTCATTCAAGTATATGCCCCAACAAGTGAATGCAGTGAAGAAAGTATAGAGGAATTTTATAATGACATGGAGTCTGCTTTGAAGAACTGTAAAAAATCAGAAATAAATATAATGGGTGATTTCAACGCAAAAATAGGAAAGCAAAGCGATGGATGCAGTGTAGGCAACCATGGTTTGGGAGAGAGAAATTAAAGAGGATACAGACTTGTAGAATGGGCAAAAGAACAAGAAATGGTTGTAGGAAACACCTGGTTTAAACAGCATCCTAGAAGATTATGGACATGGAGAAGTTCAGACAGCAGGAGTAAAAACCAGATAGATTACATCCTGATTAGCAAAAGGTTTCGAAATGCGATAACAGTCGTAAAAACAGTTCCAAATGCAGACTGTTACAGTGATCACAGATTAATTATAGGCACATTGAGGGTAAAGTTAAAGAAAGTCAAGTATACAGCAGGAAACCCTAAATATGACTTGTGCAAATTGAAAACTGACAAAGAAATACAAGATAATTTTAACATAGAAGTAAAGAACAAATTTGATTTATTGTCTGATCTAGAGATCCTATTTCAAGATGTAGATGATCAATGGGAAATGCTGAAGAATTCAATCAGTTGTGCAGAAGAAAAAACTATTCCAAAAGTAAAGAAAGTGGGCCGTAAGACATGGATGACTGAAGAAATTTTACAACTAATGGAAACAAGAAGACAGAACAAAAATAATCCTGCCAAATATGAAGAAATTCACAGAAAAGTCAGAACCTTATGTAAGGAGGCAAAAGAAACATGGCTTGAGAAAAATTGCAGAGAAATTGAAGAACAACACAACAGTAAAAATGCGAAACTAATGCACAAAAGAATTCAGGAGCTTACTAATCAAAGAACAAGTACATCAGCAGGCTGCCTAAAGACAAAAGATGGAAGAGTCATAATAGAAAAAGATCAGATCTTACATGTATGGTCAGATTACGTGAAAAACCTTTATGACGATAACAGAGACGAACAGTATGATGTTCAAAATAATAATGAAGGACCAGCAATTTTGAAGATGGAGGTTCAGAATGCTCTTAACCATATGAAATCTGGCAAGACCCCCGGTTCAGACAGCGTCACAACAGAAATGATTAATGCTTTAGAAGAATATGGAATAGATAAAGTTACCAGTCTGCTTAATACAATATATGATACTGGAAATATACCTCAGGAGTTATGTAATTCTGTATTTATTGCAATCCCAAAGAAATCCGGAGCCTTGGAATGTGATCAACATCGAACAATTAGTATAATGAGTCACATCACGAAGATTTTGCTAAGAATTATCATGCAAAGAGTTAGGAGGAAAATACAACCTGAAATAGGAGAAGAACAATGTGGGTTTGTAGAAGGCAAGGGTACAGTAAATGCTGTGTATATACTGAGAACCGTAATCGAACGTTCTATAGAAGTAAACAAAGATCTACACCTTTGCTTTATTGACTACACAAAGGCTTTCGATAAAGTGAGACATGTCAACATGATAAGGATGCTTGAGGATCTACAGATTGATGGAAAAGACCTTAGACTTGTAAAAAACATATATTGGAAACAACAAGCTGCCATAAGAGTTGATAATGAAGTAAGCCAATATCAGCCTATTAAGAGAGGTGTGAGACAGGGATGTGTAATGTCTCCAGATCTGTTTTCCCTGTACAGTGAAAGTATTTTCAGAAATATTGAAGATATGGAAGGAATCAACATTGGGGGACGATGCATCAATAACATTAGATATGCAGATGATACAGTCTTGATTGCAGACAATGAACAGGACCTGCAAAATTTAGTAGATGCGGTTGTTACACACAGTGAACAACTAGGGTTAGAATTAAATTGTAAAAAGACACAGATTATGGTCGTCACTAGGAAGAACGAAATACCACAATGTAATATACAAGTAAATGGGAATATTCTTCAACAAGTGAATAGGTACAATTATCTCGGAACAGTAATAACATCTGATGGGAGATGCCTTGAAGAGATTAGAACAAGAATCGCCATGGCAAAAGTAGCCTTTAGCAAGATGAAAAACATACTGACCAATAAAAAGATGTCAATTGAAACGAGAAAAAGAGTGTTGAGATGCTACATAGAACCTGTACTCTTATATGGATGTGAAGCTTGGACAATGAGCAGTCAGGCTGAAAAATATCTGATGGCTGTAGAAATGTGGTTTCTGAGGAAAATGCAAAGAATACCATGGACAGCCAGAAAGACCAATGAACAAGTTCTTCAAGAAACAAATGAAGATCGTAAACTGATTAGAGACATTAAACGTAGACAGTCACAATTTTTTGGGCACGTTATGAGAAGAAATGATCGGGAGAACTTGGTGACAACTGGTAAGATCGAGGGGAACATACCAAGGGGAAGACCTAGAAGCAAGTACCTGGATGGCTTGGCCTTGTGGCATGGTCGAGACAGAAACACGGAGCTGATCCACGACTCTGGTGATCGAGTGAGATAGCAGAACATGACCGCCCATGCTTACCGTCATGGCACATGATGGATGGATGGATTCTCAAGCTTATTGACGAAGGCCGGTTTGAATAGTTGAATTTTTTTCACGTCTTATATATATATAGATATATATATATATATATATATATATATATATATATATATATATATATATATATATATATATATATATATATATATATATATATATATATATATATATATATATAGCGGGTGTACGGTTTATATCCGTGTTGGTTATGAATACGGATAAGTCATAGAAGTAAATACTTAGATGACTCGGTCACGTGGTATAAGCCTGGTTTATCCACGACTATCCTAATGGATGGGACATACAAATAATTATAACATACTCACCAGTGTAGTATGTAGCTCGGTCGGGTTCTTCTGCGATCCGCTCTCTTCCTCTTTCAGGAAAAATATGACACCTTAAACAGCTGCGTGCTGTTTTTTATACCCTTCATCCCGTGGTACATTATGGCTATAGCCATAACCATATTGCTAAGCCATAACCAGTTCAAACTGGAATATATATGCTTGTTGTAAACATCTACTAGAAACTTGCTGACTGGGCAAATTTCCCCATTTAATAAAGACTGAAAAATATAGGGTCTACTGCAAACATGTATTCAGCAATGACTCATGGTGTTTTTTTTTCGACCACCCACGTTGCTGTATGCCTGGGCATGTCTGGACAGGGTTGAACCAGTGGTTCTAACAATATTGGGAACGAAATAAAGAGGAAGAGAATGAAAGTAAGAAAGACAGAAAGATAAGAACAAAGACTGAAAGAAAAGACAGATAGAAAGACAGAATGAAAGAAAGCCGGAATGAAAGAAAGCCGGAAAGAAAGACAGAAAGACAACAAGGCCGTTTGGTATATTTTAAGAATCCATGAGAGCAATCCACTTTTGACAAAGCGGTTCAAACCGGTCTATATTGTTCTATACGTTCCTACATACAGAATACAATGACTCATGGGTTTTTTCGACCACTGATGTTGCTGTAATGCCTGGGCATGTTTGGATATGTTTGGACCAGTGGTTCTAAAAATATTGGGAACGAAATAAAAAGGAAGAGAATGAAAGAATGAAAGACAGAAAGATGGAAACAAAGAAAGACAGAAAGAGGGATACAGAAAGATGGAAACAAAGACAGAAAGAAAAGCCAGATAGAAAGACAGAATGAAAGACAGAAGTAAAGAAAGCCGGAATGAAAGAAAGCCTGAAAGAAAGACAGAAAGACAACAAGGCCGTTTGGTATATTTTAAGAACCCATGCCAGCAAAGCCAGTGTTGACAAAACCGGTTCAATCTGGTTTATATTATTCTATACGATCCAACATACAGAATACAATGACGCATGGTTTTTTTTCGACCCTGCTGTTACTGTATGCTTGGGCATGATTGGATATGTTTGGACTAGTGGTTCTAAAAATATTGGGAACGAAATAAAGAGGAAGAGAATGAAAGAATAAAAGACAGAAAGCTGGAAACAAAGAAAGACAGAAAGAGGGAAATAAAAAAATTAAATACAAGAAATAAATAATGAAAGATGGAAAGAAAGACAAAGAAAGACATAAACCCTGAAAGAAATCACAACAGATGCGCTTGGTATATTTTAATACTACCTAGTAGAAACTAGACTTTTTAATCACTCGACAGTAAATCACATGTTTGAACTTTGACCTTTACCTGTTGTATTTGTTAAGGCGCAGGGGCGATATTGCTGTTTGTTAGGGGAAGTTATCTGCGGGGTTTATATTACATATTTTAATGTATATCTGGCGAAGTTATGGCTTAAATTAAATGACACTCGTAGTTGTTTATTGACGTAACTAATCGCCGCTAAACATACAAGAAATTTTGGTGTTTAATTATGTTTTAGGGTTAATTTTTAAATAAAATTATATGGCTGTCTAGTATATTTCTTAACCAGATTTTCACCAAGCGCTTAATGTTGATACATGGGTCAGGAAATCTGCCGAAGCGTACAAAATTTTATTAATGCAATCCAAAAATGGATCCTCGAGTTAGCTCGAGAGATGGAATAAATCATTTTCTGTCATATTGGACTTCGGTCTCCTCATCGAAGGGTCGATATGACTGGGGTTCGATTACACCACATACACTGTGCTGGGTCGCTGGGTTCGAGTCGCGCAGGACCGGGGTGCACACCCGCTCGGGCCGGATCGCGCCGGATCGCGCCGACGTCGGAAGAAGTCACCCAAACCCAAGAAAATATCCGCCAATTTTTTTAAAAAATGTGGTCCCCGAAGGACTCAGTTTTGTGACGTAAGAGCATAGGATCATGACTTTTGTATAGTAAAATATGACGTCACTACGAAGGACTAAAGTCCTAAAAATCTAAGTAGTTACAACATCCCTTACTACTAAGATGTATATGAATGATGAAATTATGTAAATGTTGAGATGTATATAAATATGTAGATATATGTAAATGTTGAGATTATTACATGTTGAGACGAATATAAATGTTGAGAATATGTACATGTTGAAATGTATGTAAATGTTGAGATGCATGTAAATGTTGAGATGTATAGGAATATTGAGATGTATATGAACTATGAGATGTATACGAATGTGAACGTATGTGAGTTTTCCAAAAAGATTATGAA
>JACEFZ010024528.1:0-13027 GCA_014155875.1 Cepaea nemoralis
TCAAGACAAATATAGACATGCAGCGGGTATCTCTGCTTTGGTCTTATGTTTGTTTTATCTTTAGAACATACTAGACTGCCCTAAGTGTCTGATGACTGTTCATTTCTGTCTGTGCTTTTTGTACGATGTGAGGAGATTATTAAGAAATAAATCTGGACTCCTATCGCTTTTAACAGTGCTTTCTGGAGCGTTTGAGTGCTGGAGTGCCGGAGAGCTGGAGTGTTGGAGTGCTGGCATGTTGGAGTGTTGGTGTGCTGGAGTGTTGGAGTATTGGAATGTTGGAGTGTTGTAGTGCTGGAGTGGTGTAGTGTTGGAGTGTTGTAGTGCCAGAGTGTTGTAGTGCTGGAGTGATGTAGTGTTGGAGTGCGTAGTGCTGGAGTGTTGGAGTGCTGGAGTGCTTTAGTGTTGGACTACTGGAGTGTTGGAGTGCGTAGTGCTGGAATGTTGTAGCGCTGTAGTGTTGGAGTGCAGTAGTGCTGTAGCGCTGTAGCGCTGTAGTGCTGTAGTGCTGGAGTGTTGTAGTGCTGTAGTGCTGGAGTGCTGGAGTGTTGTAGTGCTGGAGTGCTGTAGTACTGGAATGCTGTAGTGCTGGAATGTTGTAGTGTTTTAGTGCCGAATGTTGTAGTGCTGAGCGCACAGAGCAGAATGCGGACAGCACGGGATATCATTTGCATCTGGGTCTCAGATTAGTTAGTGCATGCCAGTATTTCATGTACTGTAGCAATCCGTCTGTCCAGGTCAAATCAGCGAGCTCTGTATCGAAATGGTCAAACCGTTTGCCTCGCGCTTTGAGTGTCATAGGTTCGTTTTCTAAGTCATTAATTGGACTCACTGTTTTACTGAGATCCCTGGAGGTCGTCGCAAGAGTTTCGGAGCGTTTGCTCTGTGCGACTTTCTCAAAAGACTGCTCTGCGGAAAAATTCCGAACCATGACTGATTAAATTTTGAGCAATAAAGCCGAGCCTCTTGCCTTGAAATTCTTCGTTGCCAAGTCTTAAAGGCACATTATGTAGACGTGGTGACCTCAAAGAGATTTGACATTAATTATTTCAGAGAGGCTGGAAGATGTCTAGCTGACCAATTTAGGGAACATCTGAGGGACATCACACATCACTCAAGCAAGCCTGTGTGTAATCATTTTAATTCCCGGGATAACAGCAGGAACGATGACGTATGTGTCAATGCTATAAGACCATGATACTCGGACACTTCTCTCTGAATGAAATGGACAACCACGTAATTTCCACGTATGTGACTAAATCATTTCTATTGTGGATGCCTTGGTTTAACTTGTGTCGTTATGTCTCCTGTACCTGAATCCACCCTCACTCCTTTTGTTATGTCATGTTTTTACAATTGTTAATCTTCATTTTCTTCCTCAGTCTGATATTGCCCATGGTTAGTTCTATTTTGTCCCGATTTCACACTTACTCTTCTTCGCATTATTGCTATCAATAGTGGAATAAGTTTTGGGAAACTTATTAAGAATGAATTCTGGACTCATAATGCTTTTCGCATTGCTGACTGGAGTGCTTGAATGAGCATAATACCATTTGCAGCTGGGTCTCAGATTAGGGAGTATAGAACAGTATTTCAAGGACAGTAGCCATCCGTTTCTCTTTCTACAACCAGGGTCTCTGTGGCGAAGTGGTCAAGGCGTCTGCTTCGCGCTATGAGTGTCATTGGTTCATTTCCGAAGTCTATCAGTCGGCTCACCACTGCAATGTTTTTGGCGACCTCTGGCCTTCAGTCGTGTAAAAGGATCCTTATTTTACTTTACATGATGAGAGCGACGTCTTGCAAATGATTGTTACACTACGATGACATCTTCTGTTTAGATGCCGGATACACTTCATGTGTCATTTCTTTATGGTTTCGATGAGTTATATTGTAAGACACACAGCTCTTTATACGGAGATTCCAGTGATAATATGGAAAGATCAATGCAACTCATGCATGGAAAGACAATTTTCTGAAGCTACATTCCAACAACACAGCCAAAGTGGGCACAAATAAAAAGCACCCCCTAATAAACACACAGCTTACAGTGACGCATCAAACACTTTACTCAGTAGCCTGGCGAAGAAACCGGATCCTACAAGTCCAAACATTGCAAAAATGCACTAGCAAACCGTATCGGAGACAACCAACTATCCAAGTCTTACCGCTCCACCTGCCTATCCGCTATATTGGCCAGGAGATTGAATCAGCTCAGTTATCCTCTGTCATACCAATAAGCAATATTATCATACGCAGCCGGAACATCTCTCAAAGGATGAAGAGGTTAGATATGGGTAATATACTCGCCTCATCCAATCAAAACTTGGTACAAGGCCAAGTTCATCTTCATCTAAATCATTAACGCTGCTGATAACTTTGATCAATACACCATCTTACGAATTTCCCACCAGACGATTTAACATCCATACCGTCTCAAACTGGCTCACACACAAACCCATTACTTGACCATCAATACAGTCTCACGTCTCACATACCAACAACTTGACCATCACTACGTCGAGTCTCACATACCCACACTTGACATCCATACAGTCCTCAGGTCTCACTTACCAACAACTTGACCACAATACAGTCTCAGAGTCTCACATACCAATAACTCGACCATCAATACAATCTCATATCGAACATACCAACACTTGACCATCATACAGTCTCATAGTCTCACTACCACAACTTGACCATCAATACAGTCCTCAAGTCTCACATACCATAACTCGCCATCTACAATATCATAGTCTCACATACACAGCTTGACATCAATACAGTCTCAGAGTCTCACATACCAATAACTCGACATCAATACATCTCAGAGTCTCAACATTACCAACAACTTTGACCCATCAATACAACCTCATAGTCTCACATACCAGCACTTGACCATCAATACGTCTCAAGTCTCACATACAATAACTCGACCATCATACAGTCTCATAGTCTCACTACCAACAAATTGACCACAATACAAGCTCATATTCTCACATACCAACAACTTGACATCATACGTCTACATGTCTCACATACCAACAACTTGACCATCAATACAGTCTCAGTATTCTCACATAGTACAATAACTCGACCATCATTCATTCTCTAGTCTCACATACCAACACTTGACCATCAATACAGTCTCGAGTCTCCCTTACCAACGAACTTGACCGTCATACAGTCTCAGAAGTCCGCAGACCATAAGCGTCGAACCATCAATAACTCTATCTCACGATACAACAACTTGACCATCAATACGTCCTCAAGTCTCACGTTACCAACAACTTGAAATCAATACAATCTCATACGTCTGCACATACCAACAACTTGACCATCTAAGTCTCAGAGTCTCACATCCAATAACTCGACCCATCAATAAGTCTCATAGTCTCAATACCAACAAACTTGACCATCAATTACAGTCTCAGAGTCTCACATACCAACAACTTGACCATCAATACAGTCTCAGAGTCTCACATACCAACAACTTGACCATCAATACAGTCTCAGAGTCTCACATACCAACAACTTGACCATCATACATCTCATAGTCTCACATCTACCAACAACTTGACCATCAATACAGTCTCAAGTCTCACATACAATAACTCGAACCATCATTAACAGTCTGAGAGTCTCACATACAATAACTCGACTCAATACAGTCTCAGAGTCTCACATACCAACAACTTGACCATCAATACAGTCTGAGAGTCTCACATACCAATAACTCGACCATCAATACAGTCTCAGAGTCTCACATACCAACAACTTGACCATCAATACAGTCTCAGAGTCTCACATACCAATAACTCGACCATCAATACAGTCTGAGAGTCTCACATACCAATAACTCGACCATCAATACAGTCTCAGAGTCTCACATACCAATAACTCGACCATCAATACAGTCTGAGAGTCTCACATACCAATAACTCGACCATCAATACAGTCTCAGAGTCTCACATACCAATAACTCGACCATCAATACAGTCTCATAGTCTCACATACCAACAACTTGACCATCAATACATCTCATAGTCTCACATACCAACAACTTGACCATCAATACAGTCTCAGAGTCTCACATACCAACAACTTGACCATCAATACAATCTCATAGTCTCACATACCAACAACTTGACCATCAATACAGTCTCAGAGTCTCACATACCAATAACTTGACCATCGATACAGTCTCAAAGTATCACACGCACACACTACTTGACCATAATACCATCTGAAAGCCTCCCACACAAACTACTTGACTGTTATACCGTCTCAAAGTCTCCCTCACAGATTACTTGACCATCATACCGTCTCAATGTCTCACACACTGACTACTTGACCTTCAAACCGCCCCAAAGTCTCCCACACAGAGACTACTTGACCGTGCCATGATATCAATCTATCCACAATCTTCGCTCTAAGTCTCCCCCTTCCTCTCTCCCTCTCCAACGTTCTAATTGTCACGACATACTCCAGCTTTTCCCCTCTCATGACATGCCCAAAGAATATGGACTGTCTTCTTCTGATGTGAGTAACCAATTCCATGTGTGAGAACTTCTGTCAAAACAACTTCATTGCTCTTTCTATCCGTCCACGGCTTTCACATTATTCGTCTATAAAGCCACATCTCCATTAACTGTCCGTGATTCGCTTCCGTAGAGCAGAATTGACTCTGAATAGTTTCTAATAACTATTTACCTCACATCGGCTGTTAAAAATAAACTGCAATCACAGAAAAACGAGCAAACGGGTCCTGTCTGTTATTTACTATAATAGTGATATCCAAACAACAACAACAACAACAACAACAACAACAACAACAACAACAACAACCCAGATTATGGTCGTCACTAGGAAGAAGGAAATGCCACAATGTAATATACAAGTAAATGGAAATATTCTTCAACAAGTGAATCGGTACAATTATCTCGGAACAGTCATAACATCTGATGGGAGATGCCTTGAAGAGATTAGAACAAGAATCGCCATGGCGAAAGTAGCCATTATAGCAGATGAAAAACATTCTGACCAATAATAAGATGTGAGTTCCAACAAGAAAAAGAGTGTTGAGGGGATACATAGAGCCTGTACTTTTGTATGGATGTGAAACTTGGACAATGAGCAGTCAAGCTGAAAAAACATCTGATGGCTGTGGAAATGTGGTTTCTGAGGAGAATGCAAACAATACAATGAGCAGACAGAAAAACCAATGACCAAGTACTACAAGAAACAAATGAAAATCGTAAATTGATTAGAGAAATTAGACGCCGACAGTCAAAATTGTTTGGACATGTTATGAGAAGACATAAATTTAAGAACTTGGTGACAACTGGCAAGATCGAGGGGAAGAGAACAAGGGGAAGACAGAGAAGCAAATACCTGGATGGCTTGACCAAGTGGAATGGTCGAGACAGGAACACTGAGCTGATCCACGACTCTGGTGATCAAGTGAAATGGCGAGTCATGACCGCCCACGCTTTCCGGCATGGCACATGGTGGATGGATGGAACAACAACAACAACAACACGCCGGGGCGTAGTTAAGAGGTTGGGAACGCGATTCGCAATCTCTTATAACACGCTGGAAACACAGCTACGAGTGACTTGGAAACAGACCGCATTGCGTTGGTTTTTCATACAGTATTACTGGCCTCGGTCATTCAGAAAGCCATGGCAAAATACTGCAAGTAAATTTTCGTAGTAAATCACAAACGGCCAAAACATGATGGGCTTGACTGCCACGTCCTGTAAGGAACATACAACTGACCCACCACGTCCTGTAAGGAACATACAACTAATCCACCACGTCCGTTAAGGGACATACAACTAATCCACCACGTCCTGTAAGGAACATACAACTAATCCACCACGTCCGTTAAGGAACATACAACTGACCCACCACGTCCTGTAAGGAACATACAACTAATCCACCACGTCCGTTAAGGGACATACAACTGATCCACCACGTCCGTTAAGGAACATACAACTAATCCACCACGTCCGTTAAGGGACATACAACTAATCCACCACGTCCGTTAAGGAACATACAACTAATCCACCACGTCCGTTAAGGGACATACAACTAATCCACCACGTCCTGTAAGGAACATACAACTAATCCACCACGTCCGTTAAGGGACATACAACTAACCCACCACGTCCTGTAAGGAACATACAACTAACCCACCACGTCCTGTAAGGGATATACAACTAACCCACCATGCCCCAACTACGATGTCCCACCTAACCACCGTTTTATCTCAACACAAATGTGTTTTTGATATTTTCTTCAAAACTTGTTATCTCCGTGTATTGTTAAAAACATATAATGCAACAATAAATTTATGTTTATAGATTAGTGTTTGCCTTCTTCACCATTGTAGGCCGAGCCTCACTCTTTGATATGTATGAAAGAATTTGATAGAGGGGCAGAATTTATGTCGGGCCAGCATGTTCAATTCTTCATCCATTGAAAATAAAGTGTTTTCATCCGTTCATTCTTTGAACAGGTTTCGTCTGAATTTTTATTAATTTACTTTATGCTCTCTCTCTCTCTCTCTCTCTCTCTCTCTCTCTCTCTCGCTCTCTCTTGCTCTCTCTCTCTCTTTCTCTCTCTCTCTATCTCGCGCTCTCTCTTTCTCTCTCTCTCTCTCTTGCTCTTCCTCTCTCGCGTGCTCTCTCACGCTCTCTCTCTCTCTCTCGCTGTCTCTTTTGCTCTCTCTCTCGCTCTCTCTTGCTCTCTCTCGCTGTCTCTTTTGCTCTCTCTCTCCCCCCTATCTCTCTCTTGCTCTCTCTCGCTGTCTCTTTTGCTCTCTCTCTCTCTCTCGCTCTCTCTCTTGCTCTCTCTCGCTGTCTCTTTTGCTCTCTCTCTCTCTAGCTTTCTCTCTTGCACTCTCTCTCTCGCTGTCTCTTTTGCTCTCTCTCTCTCTCGCTGTCTTTCGCCGTCTCTCGCTTGCGAGTGCTCTCTCTCTCTCTCTTGCTCGCTCTTTCTCTTGCTCTCTCTCTCTCGCTTTCTCTCTTGCTCTCTCTCTCGCTCTCTTGCTCTCTCTCTCTTGCTCTCTCTCTTGCTCTCTCTCTTTTGCTGTCTCTCGCTCGCATGCTCTCTCTCTCGTGCTCTTTATTGCTGTCTCTCTTGCTCTCTCTATCGCTCTCTCGCCGTCTCTCGCTTCCATGCGCTCTTTCTCTTGCTCTCTCTTGCTCCCTCTCTCTCGCTTGCTCTCTAGCTGTCTCTCGCTCTCTCACTATCTAGCTCTCGCTATCTCTCTATATTTCTCTTGCTATCTATCTCTCACTCTCTCCCTCGCTCTCTCTCTCACTATCTGTCTCTCGCTCTTTCTCACTCTCTCTCTCTCTCGCTATCTATCTGTCGCTATCTATCTCTTGCGCGCTCTCTCGCTCCCTCGCTCTCTCTCTCTCGCTATCTATCTCTCACTCTCTCTCGCTCTCTCTCCCTCTCTCTCGCTCTCTCTCTATCACTCTGTCTGTCTCTTTCTCTGTGTATCTCTGTCACTCTCTCTCGTTCTCTTTGTCTCTCTCGCTCTCTGTCTCTCGCTCTCTCTCCCTCTCTCTCTCCCTATCTATCTCTCGCTCGCTCTCCCTCGCTCTCTCTCTCTCTCGCTATATATATCTCTCGCTTTCTATCACTCTCTCTCGCTATCTATCTCTCGCTCGCTCTCTCTCTCTGTATCTCTGCATCTCTCTCTCGCTATCTTTCTCTCTCGCTATTTATCTCTCGTTCTCTCTCTCGCTCTCTGTGTCTCTCTCGCTATCTCTTCCGCTCTCTGTCTCTCGTGCTCTCTCTCGCTCTCTCCTTCTCTCTCTTGCTACCTCTCCAGCTCTCTCTATCTCTCTGTCTGTCTCTCTGTGTGTATCTCTGTCTCTCTCGCTATCTATCTCTCGCTCTCTCTCGCTCTCTGTGTCTCTCTCGCTATATCTCCCGCTCTCTTGTCTCTCGTGCTCTCTCGCTCTCTCTCTTTGTCTCTCTCTCTCGCTACCTCTCTCACTACCTCTCTCCCTCTCTCTCTCTCTCTCTCTCTCTCTCTCTCTCTCTCTCTCTCTCTGCGACCACCCCATTCCAGGTTGATATTCTAAGTCATTTCAAGTTCAGTAGTTTGCCAATACTTTCTGAATGGCAAGTCAACGATGAAACCCAAAGTGACACGTGTAGGATAACATCCCGCTACCTTGTCATCAGCGTACAGGATGTTCAAAAGCTTGAGCGCTCTTATCCCTTTAGCCACGCGGAACACACAAACCACTGCTAATACAGGATGTATTTTTAATGACTGTGGGGTTTTGGAAAATATTGCCGGTCCAAGTTTTGTATTCAACCTCTGTAAAGTTTATGCAACATAATAGGTGAATACAAAACTTCGACCGGCAATATTTTCAAAAACTGCACAGTCATTAAAATACACTGTACTTGTAGTATTACTATTAAGGCGGTTGCTAATACTACTGCCAGTTCTACTACAACAACTACTACTACTGCTGGTGCTGCTGCTACTATTACTACTACAGCTACTGTAGCTATTAATATTACAACTACCACAACTACAAAAACTACTACTACTACTACTACTACTACTACTACTACTACTACTACTACTACTACTACTACTACTACTACTACTACTACTACTACTACTACTACTACTACTACTACTACTGCTGCTGCTGTTACTGCTACCGCTGATGCCACTACTTATACTAATGCCACTACTATTAGTATTACTGCTGCTGCTACTACTATTAACGCTCTTACAAATCTCTGTCCATGATCAACATCCTAATAATTAAAAACACAAGCATCACAATCACTTTAGACGTCATCGACATCATAATTATAATCGTCAAAGCTAATGTATTATTATTATTATTAATTTTATTATTAATTACTACTACTACTACTACTACTACTACAACAACTACTACTACTACTACTCTATCATCATCATCATCATCATCATCATCATCATCATCATCATCATCATCATCATCATCGTCATAATTAATATTATGTGTCAAGCCTGGTCGTCATCTTCCCGCTGTTTCTTTTGTGTTACGCGAAGTCTCATAAATAAATATTTACAATACAGAAATCAGATAAACCCACAGACACACAGAATCTGATAGAAAAAAACATGTTGTGAAACATGTTTTCTTCAGAAAACTCGATGTTATTTCATGCTGTTAGTGTATTTTTGCTGCTTCAAATACAACTTCGCTGACGTCGTTTATCTGCTAACAAATGAAAAGAGGACGCACACAAAACATTTTCTGTTGTCAACAGCTTCGTTTGCCTTTGTCAAAATTTGTATAAATTTGGAACGTTTCAGCGTTAGTGCATTCACAACTTAGCTACCTTTTGCTTACAGACAGGTAAGGGGACATAGATAGCACCAGAGTGCGTCTATTATATGCCTAGCTATCTAGCAAACTATCTACTTACTTACTTGCCTGGTTGCTAACTTGCTTGCTTACATGCTTACATACGTACTTACTAACTAACTTACTTGCTTACATACTGACTTTCTAAGTTACTTACTAACTTACTTACTTACTTAAATGCTTACATACGTTCTTACGTCTTGATTACATACTGACTTACTAAATTACATACTGATTTACTTAAATGCTTACTTACTGTCTTACTTACTTGCTTACTTACATGTCTTTTACTTACTTATTTACTTACTAACTGACTTTCTTTTTTACATGCTTACATACTGACCTATTTACTAATTTACTTACTAACTTACTTTCTTGCTTACTTACATGTTTAATTACTTACTTTTTACTGACTGACTTACTTAATTATAAACCCACACAGTTAGCCATCTTTAAATTTGGCTATTAAGAAATTTAATTCATCATTTCATTATCTTCCTTACTAATTCAATATCTATGTCTCTCAGCTTCAATGTTTATCGGTCACTTACACCTACTTGCTTAATTGCTCACTTACTTACTTACGTATTTCTTGCTCACTTAATTACTTACTTATTACTTGTTCACTTACTTACTTACTTATTACTTACTTATCACTTACTTGTACACTCATACAGCTAGCCACGTTTTCACTGGACTATTTGTAAATTTGCTTCATAATTTCATTATATTTCTCTCCCATACTCACTAATCCAATGTCTATGTCTGTCTATCAGTTCCAATGTCTATCGATTACTTACACGAATATCGCCCTAGACAACTACCGACTTGTACATCAATCATCTTACACACATATAACCTAACACGCCTAATACCTCGTATCTCTACTTATTTATAAACGTATAGTAACGTATAGTCTAACCTATCTGCAGACTTACATGTCTAACTACTTACATACATATAACGTGTTACACATCTACTGATATCTACCTATTTATTTACATACCTCCTGCTTAAATACCTAACTAATTACAAAGCTATGTGTTGAACCGACATACCCAACTACACACTCACAAATCTACATAATTACACATCTACTGACCAACATGTCACAATACTTACATACCTTCCTACTTCTTCTAGATTCCCCATGTCCCCCCACCCCCACCCATAATATCTAATATATGTCTCTAATTCTCTTCACCGAGTATTGTTAAATCTACCTCTAGCACGTTTGCCTTGTGTGGGGTCCAAACAAGAGAGTATCTAGTTTTTACTGTCCTCGTGTGTTCTCAGTGTTTGTCCTATTCAGCGATAGCGCCTTTTCTTCACCCCTTGTTTCACTGGGATTTGTTTCGTTCTCTCCAAGAGCTTCAGACTGTTGATTCTATCATACCATTTTACTCCCACTATTCTACGCAGACGCAAATTAGTCATTATCATCATCATCATGATATGATAATAACTGTATTGTAAATATTTACATCATGATGATGACACAAATTAGTGAATGTTTGAAATTTATAAGTAATTCTTTTTAGTTGTTCTCTTTGTTTCTGTCCCATCCTTAGTACCCACCCACACACACACACACACACAAATCTGCATATCTATCAACCTACATATCAGGATACTTGCAATCCTGCCAACCTACACATCAGAATATTTGCATGCCTACCTACGTAATGTCTACCTATTTATACAGTTAGGAAAAAAAAACATAGCTCAGTGGCTAGCGTGACTGAATGCCGGCTTGGAGGTCAAGTGTTAGAATCCTTGTCGAGACGGGAATCTTGTTGGTTTCATTGATCTGACCTGTAGATAGACTTGCTAATGATGTGTACCAGGGTGTATCGATGTTGAGTTTATCACACATTGTGTGTCGGCTGGTCGATACAAATATGTTGATAGCTACATATACAGATCACGCCTGTCTGTGGCCTGAAGGGTCTTTGTTTGTGTGTGTGTGCGTGTGTGTGTAAAAACTGTCCAACACGTTTGTCTGTCTACCTATCTGTCTAATTGTCTGTATGTCTACCTGTCTGTCTTTCTATCTGCCCCTCTATCTTTATAACATCATAATAATGTGTCATGACATTGGCACTTTTCCCTCTCCTCTCATCACATGATCAACGAATTTTGTTTGTCTCTTTCTTATAGCTGTATATACTATTTTCTAGTTTCATTATCTACTTCATTATCTACTCTCATCACTTGAACAAAGAATGTTGTTTGTCTCTTTCTTATAGTTGCATATAATCTTTTCTAGTTTCATTATCTTCTTCCAGACATCTTCGTTGTTACTTACTTGTGCAGTCCAAAGTATTCGCACATCTCCATTGCTTCCAAGTTTGTCCTAATTTGTTCATTTACGTTCCAAGATTCACTGCCATACAACAAAATAGGTTATGTATGTCTTTTCAGGACTGTCTTCTTGCATTCAATGATAGTGACATATTGCTAAAGATACTTTTCATTGTCTTACATTAACGTTAACTTGAAGTATTCTGCTCTTAATCTCCGTCGTACATCTTCCCTCTGGTGTTATATCTGTCCCTCGATATTTAAACCTATCAGCTTGGTTAAGCATTTCCCATTCTATTATTAACTAATAGTTTGATGTCCTCCTTTTCTTTGGGATCGCAATAGTCTCTGTTTTCTTGATATTCAAGGAGAGTCACTTTCTGCAATCCCTGGTACTACGTATCGAAAAGTTGTAGATCTTTTTGCATTTTCCGTCACCAATACTGCATTGATTTCTTTAAAGTAACCATCATGTCTAGTTTCTTCATCAACATGTAATCTGGGGCCTTCTCTCTCTCTCTCTCTCTCTCTCTCTCTCTCTCTCTCTCTCTCTCTCTCTCTCTCTCTGTGTTTCTCTCTCTCTCTCTCTCTCTCTCTCTCTCTCTCTCTCTCTCTCTCTCTCTCTCTCTCTCTCTCTCTCTCTCTATATATATATATATATATATATATATATATATATATATATATATATATATATATATAGAACAGAGAAACAACATCTTTTTATCCTGGGGGATTTCAATGCCAGGGTTGGCCTTCATGTCTAGGACAATTTGGCGTTGGGAAGATCAATGACAATGGACAACGTCTCTTGGAATTCTGCAGCCACCATAATCTGTGCGTGACCAACACCTTCTTTGACACGAAACCTCAACACAAGGTGTCATGGAGGCACCCCAGATCAAAGAACTGGCACCAACTCGACCTGGTGCTCACTAAACGCAGCAACCTCCGCAATGTACGGCTGACTCGCAGCTATCATAGTGCTGACTGCGACACCGACCATTCACTCGTCTCCAGCAAGGTGAAGATAGTGCCCAAGAGAATCTACAGAAGCCGAACAGAAGGAAGACCACGCATTGACACCAGCGGCACCCAAAATAAAGAGAAGGTCAACAAATTCATGCAGGCTCTAGCGGATACTCTGCCTGGCCTCACAGACGGAAATTCCACCGAGAGATGGAGTCATTTTCGTGACACCATCTACAATACAGCACTATCAACATTTGGCAAGAAGCAAACCAAGTCAACCGACTGGTTTGAAGCACACTCTGAAGAAATGCTCCCAGTCCTGGAGATAAAGAGACATGCATTTATAA
>JACEFZ010024529.1:0-27557 GCA_014155875.1 Cepaea nemoralis
TTAGTGCTTTTGGGGTGGGTAAAGATTACTTTAAAAATCATTTTGGGAACACTAAAAAGCCGAATTTGAACTGAAGCGAGGGAGTAAAACAGTCTTAGTACATTAATGCCCAATATTCACGTAATTTAACTCCCTTTAATACGATTCAGTTGAAGTGAGTGACACGTGCAGGCAATACGCAATGCGTTAAAAGATTGTTTAAACAAGAATGGGCTTGAGTTGCAAAGACTTGTTGCACTCGGCACTGACAATGCATCTGTCATGACAGGTGTAAACAATGGAGTATATACAACACTAAAATCCGAAGCTCCTCATCTGGTACTAGTTATGTGTGTATGTCATTCCCTTCAGCTGGCAGTGCCACATTTTTGTAAAACAATTGGCACTCAATGGGTGATGTGGTCAATAGCGCACACTTCGCCTTTACTTTCCAGAACATTTCATGGTGCTTAGTTTCGGCTGAGTCAACCCGGGAGCAATAGTGGGGACTCAATTACATGATCTACGGGTAACCATTCGCTATCGCGCTCTCGACGGCCTGTGCACTTGGTAAGCGAAATTTAAGGGGAAACAAATACCTCTTTTTCACGGGAACATAATATTCATTTTATTGTTTGCAAGGGACATAACTCGCAAACGTTTTCTAAAGAAGCAATTAGTTACATTAATTGTAATTGTTAAATGTTTAATATAATGACACCACTATATCACAGTTAACACAATAATTTGACATGCTAAAGTCTGAAATACTTACACTGCCAAAAATAAATAAAATGTACTTGTTATTGCAATATATACAATGTTGCAACACTGCAAGCTCCGTGCACGATGTTAACGACTGTCCCCCAATGGACGCGCTGACATTGTCACTCTGGTTTCTCTTCACAACGTATAAACAGTTCCATGAACAATATTACAGCAGCTTGGAATTGTCGTGGCGTTTCTAGAACAATACTCTTCCTCGTCTTCTTGAGGTGGAATATGGCAAAAGTAAATACAGCTTATTGATTGATGAGAGCAATGACATTTCTGAAACTAAGCTACTTGGAGTAGCTATTAGGTACTATTCAGAGACAAGAAAGCAGTTTGTGGTTACTTACTTAGATTTAGTTGAACTGAGTGACTGCAACGCACAGGCAATATGCAATGCGTTAAAAGATTGTTAAAACAAGAATGGACTTGAGTTGCAAAGACTAGTTGTACTCGTACTGACAATGCGTCTGTCATGACAGGTGTAAACAATGGAGTATATACAAAATTAAAATCCGAAGTTCCTCATCTTGTACTAATTAGGTGTGTATGTCATTCCCTTCAGCTGGCAGTGTCACAGGCTGCAGCTGCTTGTCTGCCCAGGTACATAGAGTTCATGATTAGAGAAACATATGACTGGTTTTCTCACTCAAGTCTTCGTCAAGCAAAGTACAGGGAGCTTTTTCCTTCAATAAATGATGGACAACATCCGCTGAAGATTGTTCAATTAAGCCAGACACGATACCTCATTCTAATGCGGACGTGGAGCGTATGTTCAGTCATATGGGAGTTGTAAAATCAAAATTGAGGAACAGACTGAGCATTAAGAGTTTGACAGCTGTTTTGACTATTAGGTATGGAATGAAAAGATATGGCAAATGCTGTCATGATTATAAACTACCTAAGGATATTCTGCGAAAAATTGGATCACATGAGGCATATACATGTTTCTTTCAATCATCCTCATCATCGCAGGAGCAAACACAGCAGGAAATAGCTACAGAACCTGAAGAGGAGTTGTTTGACTTGGATTTGGCAGATCTGGAATAAACTTCATTCTAATATTCAGTGATAATAATAAATTATAATGTGCTACTTTATAACATTTTGAATGAATACCACCAGTGCTTGTTTTAGTGATTTCCCAAAGAATAGTATTGCAATTTGGTGCTTTTTTTGGCTCGAAAGTAGTTCTGATTGGGATTTGGCGGATCTGGAATAAAACTTCATTGTAATATGAAGTGATAATAATAAATTATACTGTGCTACCTTGTTACTTTTGCAATAAAAACAGTTGGTGCTTTTTTTTTGGTGCTTCCTAAAAATGTTTGGTTCTTTTTAGTGCTTTTTGGGGTCGATTTTGGTGCTTTTTCATCAAAGGGAGATGGCAACACTGATTGCGTATTGCCTGCACGTATCACTCACTTCAACTGAATCATATTAAAGGGAATTAAATTACGTGAATATTGGGCATTAATGTACTAAGACTGGTTTACTCCCACGCTTCAGTTCAAATTCCGATTTATAGTGTTCCCAAAATGATTTTTACCCACCCCAAAAAAACACCAAAAAAGCACCCAAAAATAAATTGTGAAGCACCAAATTCGCGCGGCCGCGCAAAATGCAAATTTTGGCACTAAATGACTTCAAAAAGGACTAAATTTAGTGCAAAAATGTCAAAATGGCAACACTGTTCGTCTGTATTAGATTGTCCCCCTTTAGTTGACAACATTTTCGTCCTCTGAAACCAAAGGACGCAAATATTTCGTTAGAATGTTCCACTATACGCAAGAAAGCGAATCTTTTTCAATTGTAAGCACCCTTTCAACACGGAAGCCGAACTAGCGTGGTGGCTAGATGCTCGTCTGTCGGCTCGGTGGTCGTGAGTACGAATCTGCAACGGGGCGGAATGTTACAGTGGATCTGGCCTCCCTGGTCGTACTTAGTCCAGTTGTGTTTACAAATCATCATGGTACGATAAGAAATAAACTTGAAAACGTAGTGACCACTAGGAAACTTGAAGGGAAAAGGGGGGTGTGGAAACGAATTATTAAGCCAGTATGGCTTAACATAATCGAGACAAAAACAGAGACCCGGCCATAGACTGGCGACGGTGTGAGATATCAGTGTCTTTAGAATATTCAAACAAGTCTTCTCTGGTTGACTTCATGACGGCTTCTCTGGTTGACTTCATGACGGCTTCTCTGGTTGACTCCAAGACGGCTTCTCTGGTTGACTCCAAGACAGCTTCTCTGGTTGACTTCAAGACGGCTTCTCTGGTTGACTCCAAGACTCCTTCTCTGGTTGACTCCAAGACGGCTTCTCTCCATGTTTGTTATTGCTGCTATCTTACGTCTTTCCGTCTCTAAAACGTCTCGTCATACCTGGATACTACTCAACTTTCTTCTTCGTGTATTTTGAGCTGAGCTCTTCGTTCCATTATATTCTATTATGCTTATGCAGTACTTCTCGGGCTTCTCTCTCCGTTTCACGACCAAGACGTTCACGACCAGATCGACCGACCTGCAGGTGTTGGGTATCGCCATGGGATGTACGATTTCGCCGATGCTATTTGTCATAGCCATGCAGGTCATCCTGGATGCGGCATCTGGCTACGCACACTGTCAGAATCTCAGCGAGGAATGGAACATTCCGCTACTGAAGGCCTTCATGGACGATCCGACAATCCTGACACGGAAGTAGAGTGATGGGCGCAGCATCCTCCTCGGACTGGACGATCTGATTCGCTGGTGCAGGATGAGTTTCACGCCTAAGAAATCGAGAAGCTTGTCGATCGTGAAGAGCTTAAACGCGAGAAAAACTCGAGTCTAGTGTTTCCAACCTGACGAGGACAAGGTCCAAGGTTCGTACCCGATGCGATCAGCGTTGCCTGTGGGGGTTGTGCTCAATCTTCAAAACTCAAATCCCAAAACAACCAAATAAATCAGTATGACAAGCAGGCCAAAAATGCTGAGGTTGTCTGTGACGTCCTGAAAAAATATGTAACGATCTTCTTAAGCATTGTATATTTTTTTTTTCAATGGAAACATTCATTTTATTTTCACTGTGGAGTACCCGGAAACGACAGAGCTGATCAATTGGCTAAGGAAGGAGCAAAAGAAGAACAGCCTGATGTGCCCATTACATATCACCGAAAGAAAAGAATGATCAAATCAGTCAGAAGGCCACCAAGACGACTACCACGTTATGGACAGACCAGGACAAGTAATTATTCTGCGCCTTAGAACAGGGCACAACAGATTACGCAACCACGTGCATACAAAATTCAAGATTGGTGACTCAGTCATGTGCACATGTGGTTTGGCGCCGCAGACAGCAGAGCACATACTCCAAGACTGCCCAAACTGCAACATACCCAGGCATACCTTCTGGCCTAGAGAGACAACAGTGGAAGATAAACTCTATGGATCGCTGAGTGAACTAAAAACTACTGTTAGGTTCATACAGGAGACAACATTGCAGTTATAGATGTATTTCAAGCGAACGAAAGAAGGAAGAAGAATTTTCATATTAAAGATAAGAACACAATGAAGTAATGACAACACAACTTGAGATATCAAAGTATTCCAGCCCCACTTGTGAATCTGCTAGCATAACACCCCATTTTAAGAGTGTCCTTCAACGATTGTAAACTTAAATAATGAACACACCCACACACACCACACCACACCCACACACACACACACCATCACCACACACCACACACACACACACACACACACACACACACACATACTATATTGTACATATGTACAATTATTAAGTGCATGGCATCTTTCTCCTATAAGCATCTACTACACAATTAGATTGAAAGCAACAAAATAGCCGAAATACCAAGCTGCAACAAACTGTGAATATAATTCACTGTCCTGTGTTCACTATCGGTAGTTTTAAAAACATACAGGCAATAGAAATCTGTGCCTTCTATTATTTAAATTTACGATTTGAAAATGTTGTAAATGGCTTAGTGTTGTAAGTGGCTCAGGTGTCTCCTCTACAAGGAATTAATCAGTTTAAAGGTCAACAAAAAAAAAAGATTCAAAAGTCTCTCTGAAGCAGCTTAAGGTTGGTTTTTATAAAAATGCAGCCTAAAAGCTTGCACTACCACTTGTATCTGCTGCAGGTTGAATATGATGGCCGGAAGGCAGAGCAAAATATTGCACAGCCTTTGTTGTCAACCCGATTGCTTGTCTAATTAACACATTTTGCGGATGAAACAAGATGGGAGGATAAGTTAGTTAGTTAGTTAGTTAGTTGTTAGTTAGTTAGTTAGTTAGATAGTTAGTTAGTTAGTTAGTTAGTTAGTTAGTCGCTATTCCAGCTGAAAGATGCTGGTGTTGACAGCTAAGTCCTGTAAAAAGATATGCTAAATATATATATATATATATATATATATATATATATATATATATATATATATATATATATATATATATATATATATATATATAATATATAGTATACAGTCATTACACAAACAATTAGAAAACATTGCTACATTTGATGTCTGGGGGTCTTGTTGTATTTTGTAAATCTAAAATAAAACACGCAACGCAGCTTGTGAAAACGCAGTTTTGTACAAGATAAAAACATTACAAAGGAAGACATGTCATAAAAATATTGCCAAGGCTCATAACAACATAAGTTTATTTCAAGGGACATTACTAAGAATATCATGACTATATTATTTAATTTAAACAATTGTACCATTTGTCTAATATTTTATAAAATGTTTAAAAGAATTAATTATTACTATATATAATATAATTAGAATGTACAAAGTTTAAATAATCTTAAAATATTTTGTAAAACTTAGAATGCTTCTTCAGATGAGTGATAATTTTCAAACAAATTTGAATCTTTTCAAATAGATGTAAAATTAAATGCTTAATTCTTTTAGACACTTTGTACATTGCCGCTAAAGCTTAGCAATTTTTTTTTCCTGCTTGTTCTACAGGACAAATCTTAGTACAGCTCTCCTTAAGAGCACCTAGGTATAGATCCCATGAACTAGGTACTACTAGGTAGTGCCAGGACTGACAGGCGTCAGAAGACCGGCAAGCTGCTTTCGACTGGAGAGTGGGTGTTTACGAGACTTAAGCAGAAACCTACTTATTGTTTTTCTCAATTGGGAGCCCGGACACAGATCCCGCTAGGATTACAAGTAAAATTCAAGTTATGTAGATATAGTTTCCATCATATAACATGCATGAGTGTATATTGTATAGTTCATCATCATCACCAGGATAACATCACATGTTGAATAATATTGTTAGTAATTAAATTGACTGTAGTTTGTGTTTTTAAAAATAAATTGTTCTACAGGAAATAAAATGTTTAAAAATTCCAATTCCAATTCCAATTTTCAAAACAAAAATTCCAAATTCGGCCTCGTTCAACCTGCCTCTTCAGCTGTGGTTATTGTTGAGGTCCGTGGCTTAAGTGGGTTTATTCACCCTAATTCTTGTCTTGTTAGTCCTATCTGAGACTGGTTATGTTGGTTTGTGTCTGTGACGTCAGCTGGGGGATGGGTCGGCTGCTATCCTTTGTGCTCGTCTTTTTCTTGTGGTTTTCTTTGTTGGTGCAGGCTCCTGGCTCGTCTGGCTTTGACTGGCTGAAGTCCTTATAAGGACTTTTTATTTGGTATTGTTGTCTCCTGTTCTGTATATTGCCCGTAGAAGCTTTTCGATGCTATTTACCTGCTTGCTCTTCCTTTCCCTGTCGTGTTTAAGTTCTTGCTTTTTTTTCGATTGCTTCCTCTGTGGTCAGCCATGGGACGATCTCTCCGTCTTCTATGTAGTACTCGATGCCGGTATCATAGTCATAGTGTAATTCAGAGTATTCTGTCGGTTTCCCCCTGAGTTTCTTGGGCTTCTTTCCTTTCGCTTCCTGTCTCCTTATGTATTCCTCGCGTCTGAGTTCCTCTTGCCTTGCCCGTTTCTTTTCTTCTTCTATGCGCGCCTCCTTTGTGTACCACTCCATGGTGTCGTGAGGTTCCTCATCTTGTCTTTCTTCTGCTGTCTGGCAGGTTGTTCGTTTCTCCTTGGGTGTTTCGGGCATCTTGGTTTTGCTGATGGTTTTATCTTGCGGTTCCGGTTCAGTTTTTTGTTTGTTTTATTGCGCTTTCTCAGTGGTCTCATGCATGGCTTCTGTTGGTTTGTTTTGAGTTTACTTCATTTCCGCTTTTAGCCGCTCTCTCTCTCCGCTTTTATGGTGCGTATCATTGCTTCGTTTTCCTGCTTCAACGCGGCCAACTGTTCCACTTCTTGCTTGATGTTTTGCTAGATCTCCTTTATTTCCGCCAGTCGATTCTCGTTGTCTCTGGTCGGGTTCGGTGTCAGCAGTGCCTTTAATTGTTTCTTTAACTCGTCAATCTGGCTGTGTAGTTGTGCTCTTTCATCTTGCGAGATGCCCGTGGCTGTCCCGCTCCTCCGCATTGCTCTTTCATCTTGCGAGATGCCCGTGGCTGTCCCACTCCTCCGCATTGCTCTTTCATCTTGCGAGATGCCCGTAGTGTCCCGCACCCTCCACATTAGCTCTTTCATCTTGCGAGATGCCCGTAGTTGTCCCGCACCTCCGCATTGCTCTTTCATCTTGCGAGATGCCCGTAGTTGTCCACGCACCTCCACATTGCTCTTTCATCTGCGAGATGCCCGTAGTTGTCCCGCACCTCCACATTGCTCTTTCATCTTGCGAGATGCCCGTAGTTATCCCGCACCTCCGCATTGCTCTTTCATCTTGCGAGCATGCCCGTAGTTGTCCCGCACCTCGCATTGCTCTTTCATCTTGCGAGATGCCCGTAGTTGTCCCGCACCTCCACATTGCTCTTTCATCTTGCGAGATGCCCGTAGTTGTCCCGCACCTCCGCATTGCTCTTTCATCTTGCGAGATGCCCGTAGTTGTCCCGCACCTCCACATTGCTCTTTCATCTTGCGAGATGCCCGTAGTTGTCCCGCACCTCCACAATTGCTCTTTCATCTTGCGAGATGCCCGTAGTTGTCCCGCACCTCCGCATTGCTCTTTCATCTTGCGAGATGCCCGTAGTTGTCCCGCACCTCCACATTGCTCTTTCATCTGCGAGATGCCCGTAGTTGTCCCGCACCTCCGCATTGCTCTTTCATCTTGCGAGATGCACGTAGTTGTCCCGCACCTCCACATTGCTCTTTCATCTTGCGAGATGCCCGTAGTTGTCCCCGCACCTCCGCATTGCTCTGTCATCTTGCGAGATGCCCGTAAGTTGTCCCGCACCTCACATTGCTCTTTCATCTTGCGAGATGCCCGTAGTTGTCCCGCACCTCCACATTGCTCTTTCATCTTGCGAGATGCCCGTAGTTGTCCCGCACCTCCACATTGCTCTTTCATCTTGCGAGATGCCCGTAGTTGTCCCGCACCTCCACATTGCTCTTTCATCTTGCGAGATGCCCGTAGTTGTCCCGCACCTCCACATTGCTCTTTCATCTTGCGAGATGCCCGTGATGTCCCGCACCTCCACATTGCTCTTTCATCTTGCGAGATGCCCGTAGTTGTCCCGCACCTCCACATTGCTCTTTCATCTTGCGAGATGCCCGTAGTTGTCCCGCACCTCCACATTGCTCTTTCATCTTGCGAGATGCCCGTAATGTCCCGCACCTCCACATTGCTCTTTCATCTTGCGAGATGCCCGTAGTTCCGCTCGTAGTTGTCCCGCACCTCCACATTGCTCTTTCATCTTGCGAGATGCCCGTGACTGTCTGCGAGATGCCCGTAGTGTCCCGCACCTCCACATTGCTCTTTCATCTTGCGAGATTGCCCGTTGACTGTCCGCCACTCCACATTGCTCTTTCATCTTGCGAGATGCCCGTAGTTGTCCCGCACCTCCACATTGCTCTTCATCTTGCGAGATGCCCGTAGTTGTCCCGCACCCTCGCCTTGCCTCTTTCATCTTGCGAGATGCCCGTGACTGTCCCGCACCTCCACATTGCTCTTTCATCTTGCGAGATGCACCGTAGTTGTCCCGCACCTCCACATTGCTCTTTCATCTTGCGAGATGCCCGTGGCTGTCCCGCACCTCCGCCTTGCTCTTTCATCTTGCGAGATGCCCGTGACTGTCCCGCACCTCCGCCTTGCTCTTTCATCTTGCGAGATGCCCGTGACTGTCCCGCACCTCCGCCTTGCTCTTTCATCTTGCGAGATGCCCGTCGCTGTCCCGCACCTCCACATTGCTCTTTCATCTTGCGAGATGCCCGTCGCTGTCCCGCACCTCCACATTGCTCTTTCATCTTGCGAGATGCCCGTCGCTGTCCCGCACCTCCACATTGCTCTTTCATCTTGCGAGATGCCCGTGGCTGTCCCGCACCTCTGCCTTGCTCTTTCATCTTGCGAGATGCCCGTGACTGTCCCGCACCTCCGCATTGCTCTTTCATCTTGCGAGATGCCCGTCGCTGTCCCGCACCTCCACATTGCTTCCATATATGGCGTCTTGGTGTTGATGGCGATCTTTCAACACGTCTCTGTGTCTCTGGAGGCACGGGCAGCCCAGTATCTTGCTCCATGTTTGCCCAGGTAGTTGGCGCACTTTCTGTTGTTGTTGGGTGCTCGGAAGTCCTGGAATATTTCGCTGCATCTCGCAAGGTACATATTGCAGAATTCACACAACATAAAGTAAAATAACTAGATAAATCATTCAAGCTGAAATATACACATGCTCGCACAGTAATGTCAATTGTCTACAATGGTAATTTTAAACTGATCATCATGTCTTTCTGTTTGCAGAAAACTGGCCTATTTAGATTAATCATGATGGCTTCTGCAAACTTGAGCAGACGACTATTTTGTGAATTAAACAACACGCGAAAGGCACTGTCTCTATGAATCACATGGCCGGTTTCCAAAACATCCCATGCAATCGACCTCGCGGGAACTTTGTGATGTGTCAGCTTTCCCAGCCTCCCATCGCAGGTGTAGTATCTTGTCAATCCAATTGGGTATGTGTTCAACCACCCTATTGTGTAACTGCCGCTCTGTTCTGCCGATGTAGGTAGACGGGTACCTGCGTGTGAATTGGTAAATGCAATTGGATTTGGCGTACAGAGGGACATATACCTTTACTGCTGGGGTGAGGATAGGTGTGGTTCTGTACCTAATAGCTAAAGTTGCTGCTCTGAATGTTCGGCCGACTGCTGTAATGAGCCAGTCTTGTAGACGTTGCATTACGTCATCCCCTCGAAATGTTAGCTGGATAAATACCTTGAGTTTAGGGACTGTAGTTTCATCTGGATTTGATTTAGTCTGTTGACACTGGCGCTTTATAAATCCCGTAGAGTACCCATTCAAGTGTAAGACATTTTGCAGAGTTTCGATTTCCTCTGTCAGTGTGTCCTGGGTGCATATCTTCCTAGCACGGTCATACAGGGTCCGTACTAAGCCACGTATGTACTGGAGAGGTGCGAAGCTCTGAAAATGTTAGTATTGGCCAATCCATATAATGGATACAGAGCAAAGGCAAGACCACGTAAAAGATAGAGTGATTGCGTCATGAACATCCTTAAAGAAATGAACACCAACATACAAGATCTTTGAAATCTCTCTCTCTCTCTCTCTCTCTCTCTCTCTCTCTCTCTCTCTCTCTCTCTCTCTCTCTCTCTCTCTCTCTCTCTCTCTCTCTCTCTCTCTCTCTCTCTCCCCCCCCCCCCAACATTTCACTTAGGTAAATGGAGGAAAGAAATAAGAATCAGATCATTCTTGATGAGGTATATGCAGGTGGCAGCATAACATCATTCCTATGAAAAAGCACCCCAATCACTTATACAGAAACAAACATATTTTAATGCACATGTTATGGTTATGGTCAATGTCACTCCTGCTGTGTTCAGTATCATGTATAGTCCAATCAGGACTCGTGGCTGATGTGTTCAGTATCATCTATAGATCAATCAGGACTCGTGGCTGATGTGTTCAGTATCATGTATAAAAAAAATCAGCACTCGTGGCTGGTGTGTTCAGTATCATGTATAGACCAATCACAACAAGTGGCTGATGTGTTCAGTATCATGTATAGACCAATCAGAACACGTGGCTGATGTATTCAGTATCATGTATAGACCAATCAGCACTCGTGGATGAAGTGTTCAGTATCATGTATACACCAATCATCACTCGTGGTTGATGTGTTCAGTATCATGTATAGATCAATAAGCACCATCGTGGCTGATGTGTTCAGTATCATGTATAGACCAATCAGCACTCGTGGCTGATGTGTTCAGTATTATGTATAGACCAATCAGCACTCATGGCTGATATGTTCCGTTTCAAGTATACAGCAATCAGCACTCGTGGCTGTTGTGTTCAGTATCATGTATAGACCAATCAGCACTCGTGGCTGATGTGTTCTGTATCATGTATAGACCAATCAGCACTCGTGGCTGATGTGTTCAGTATCATGTATAGACCAATCAGCACTCGTGGCTGATGTGTTCAGTATCAAGTATACAGCAATCAGCACTCGTGGCTGATGTGTTCAGTATCATGTATAGACCAATCAGCACTCATGGCTGATGTGTTCAGTATCAAGTATACAGCAATCAGCACTCGTGGCTGATGTGTTCTGTATCATGTGTCAGAGTCTAATGTATTGCCAGCAGAGATGCAGGGACATCGTTACGCCCGCCAGGCGAATAGTCCCTAGCAGGGATGCTGTAACATCGTTACGCCCGCCAGGCGAGTATTAGTTACCTGCCTGCGAGGTTGCAGGCTGACGAGACAGCCAGCGGTTAGGCAAGGACAAAGCAGGACGCACGCAGGCCTCGTGAAGCCACTTCAGGTGGGCAGGCGCGTTTCGAGAAATAGCCAGACAGCTCGGGGACTCGGACTCGACTGGACGTATGATGGGAGAAAGGTTTCGTGTAGTTCTGTGGCCCGAAAGTCGAGTGCTTGTACATCTTGTGAGATAGACTGTAAGCTGTGGGTTGCCTGTAAGTGTATTGTTATAACTTATGTATTGTAATGATCATCTCTAGATCGTGATCTTTAAATAAATCCATCCAAACTTCGTGTCGTTGAGTCTCAAGTCAAATCACGTTGTACTTGTACTGTCTCACATGTGTTAGGTTAACGAGCCAGGTTTAAGACCCTGACATGTGTGGACGTGGTGGCATTCGTCCGGCTTTAAAATGAACGTGGTTTAAGTAATTAACATTTAAAACCTAGATTTGTAAACTTAGAAATTTTTGTCCAAGTTTAGAGTGCATTTAAATGTGATTGTGAAGGCTCATTTTGATATATTATTACATTGTTTAAACATGGAGACTAAATGTGAACGTAAAGGACATACATATTGTTTGATCTTGTAAACGTGTAAAACATTTGTGATTGTGGATCTTGTCACCGTTTGACCTTGTCGACATTGTGAAGTTGCCGCCATTGTGACCTTGTCGCCATCTTGTAAACTTGATGTCTATGTCCTTACTGAATGTCATCTTGATGTAAGTGATGTGTCATCAATGTTGTAAAGTGTTGAGATATAGTTAGATTGTCTTTGTAAAGTGAGTTGTGTAAAGCAGAAAGTTTCGGAAAGAAAGTAACTTGTGGTTTTGAATAAAAAAATTGTTGACGGACAACATTACGACCTACAATTACACTCAACGCCATACAAACCTAATCAAAACTTAGTGACAAGCATACACACCACATCAAATAGACGCTAATTTATTTCCTCCAAAAACAAAGCAGGTTTTCTGTGCCATCTGAAACCCTTGCCCGTAGAGGTCATTTGTGTTTTGAGGTAGCGACCCTACAGTTCCTAGCCCAAATTTCAACCGTTCTTCACCGCATCCAAGACACTTGAGTATATTTTTCTTTCTATATACTTTCGGATGCAAATTTAGGCACATATTGTACGTAGAACACAATTGTAAATTGTTCACTTTACTAACAAATTGTAACAAATTGTGTGTCTGATATTTCATTTGCATTTTCCATCATGTCGTCATTAAATGATTTCATCGATATGGGGTTGAAGTTAAAGTTGACAGGTGATGAGTTAATGAAGTGGAGTGAGAAGAAATACTCTGAATACCACGAGCGTGAAGAAAGAGCAGCTGAAAGAGCATTAAAGCAGGCAGAAACAACCGTAAAGCAAGCAGAGGCAGCAACCGCAGCAAAACAAGCTGAGTTAGATATTGAACTGAAGAAAGCTGAGATAGCAGCGCAAAGGAAACGGGAAGAGCTGGAAGTGCAACTAAAAATTAAACAACTTGATACTGAGACTGCCATAAACAAGGAGTCCAAGAAATCTGAGAGACTGGAGAAAGAAAACCAGTACAAGAAATACCAAGGTATCGTAAGAAATTATACCTCGGGTGACTGCATTGCAGCCTTCACCCAAAATTTTGAGACTTTAATGGACCATTATCAGGTCCCATTGTCTGAATGGAATATAATTTATATGAGAAGTTTATCAGGGGAGCCTCTGAAAGTCATAGAGACTATCCCAAAGACCTCAGAAAAGATTACCATTATCTAAAATCAAAGATTATGGCACATTTTATGTTAGATGAGGCAGGTTACAGAGAACAATTCAGCAAGTTGAGCCCCAAACCGACTCAAACGTTCTCTGACTACCTCTGCTTAGTCCGAGATATATTTTCCAAATGGACTTCAGCAGCTAAAATTGATAAGAACTATCAAAAGTTAGAAGATCTTATCATCAGAGATAAAGTCATTTCATCCAGTCCATCAGCATTTTCAAAGTTTTTGCAAGAGAATGAATGTACGAGTGTAGAGCAGATTGAGAGGTGTGGTTCGGCTTATTACACAGCCAACAAACATTGTTTTGCCAGTTAAGCTACTGAAACCAATTTTGTAGCATCGGCTAACTATGACAAACCCTATAGTAGGCCAAAACCTTATAAGCCTACATCTGAGAAGTACAACCATTGTAAATATTGTAGAATTTCACATCATCAAGGTGAGATGTGCGACAAGAACCCCGCATATCTTACATATTTACAGAACATCGTAAACAGACAAGATAAGGAGCGTAAATCCTTTAGAAATTTGCGTAAATGTTTTCTCTGTAAGGCGTATGGACATTATCGCCAAGATTGTATAGGTAGGCAAATGACCAAGAAAGCCAATGCCGCCTTATTTGATAGTTCATCATCAGATGAGGAACAATCAGAGAAACACCCTGTAAACTCAGCACAGGCTTTTGATATGTTTAACGCAAATAAATGTACTGTTTGTAATACCTTTTATGAAGATGGTATTTTAACTTGCGGCCACTCCATCCCTATTGCCAATGAAGAAGCTAATTTGGTAGTAGATTCCAAAGGCAGAATAAACATCCATCAAGGATATGTGAATGGCAAGCCTGCTACAGTCCTTCGGGACACGGGAAGTTCACTGATTGGACTGAAGCGAACGTTCATAGTGCCTACATACTATACAGGCAGGCACGTAACATGCAGAACATTCTCGGGCAATATTAAAAAGTACCCACTAGCACGGGCATATATTCAAACACCTTTCCTCACTGGGAAAGTAAAATTCGCAGCATTAACAAACCCGGTGTGTGATATTATAATTGGAAATTTACCAGAGGTGAATGATATGCCTCATGACATAACATCTCTTTGCATTAATGAGATCACAACATCACCATCAAATGTCATCATTGATAATGTTGTACCACCTAATGAATGTATGGTAGCTAATGTAGCACTAGGATCTCATGACATCATTGATAACACTGTTTCATCACCATCTGATATCATTGAATGTGTGAACGCAGTAACCAGATCTACTGCTAGAATGCAAGATGAAATTAATCAAACTGAGGCTATAGAAATGCTTAGCCCAGTATTACTACCTCCTAAAACCATGAAGGAGATTTTTGTAACAGCCCAAAAGGCTGATCCTTCATTGTCAAAATATTTTAATCTGATCGGCCAAAAGCCAAAGTTAACCAAAAATGCAAGATGGCATTTTGCTTTGAAAAATGGTATCCTCACCAGGTATTATACCAGAGGTGACACCACAACAGAGAAAACTGTTTTGCCAATTGAGTATCGTAAGCAAGCCTTACACCTTGCCCATGATATACCTCTTGCAGGGCATATGGCATACGCTAAGACCAGATCAAGATTATTATTACAGTTTTATTGGCCCAAGTTCTGCAATGACATTAAGCAATATTGCAGGAGTTGTGACATCTGCCAAAAACTTGTAAAGAAAGGTAAAAACCCACAGGCAAAGTTACAAGTTGCTGACTTAGCCAGTCGACCTTTTGAGAAAATATCTGTCGACATAGTGGGCCCTCTTAATCAGATTACAACAAGAGGGAATAGATATATATTAACTATTATTGATCAATGTAGCCGCTGGCCTGAAGCGATTCCGCTAAAGAACATAACTGCCAGTGACATAATGGAAGTTTTCTTCCATATATTTTCATGGATAGGATTTCCAGACACTATCCAATCAGATAGGGGAAGTCAGTTTATCGCCGCATCTACTCAAGCTTTCACCAAAATGTTAGGAGTGAAGCAATGTTTCAATTCCCCGTACCATCCTCACTCGAGCGGAATTATAGAAAAAAATTTAACGGTGATTTAAAGCATATGCTTGCTAAAATCACGCAAGAGCACCCCAATAACTGGGACGTATATTTACCTGCTATTCTCTTTGCTTATCGCGAGGTGCCACATGCTAGTACAGGTTTCTCTCCTTTTGAACTTATCTATGGTGCCAAACCACGTGGCCCATTAAGCATCTATCACCAAATGTTAACTGAATCCACTCCTTTACTCAAACCCATATCATCACACGTATACGTTACATCATTGCGTGAAAGAATCATTAAATCTTGTATAATTGCAAAGGATGCACTAAAATTATCTGGTACTACATATAGACAATATGCTGACAAAGGTAACAGGACAATAACGTTGACACCTGGACAGGACGTTCTTCTTCTCCTACCTAGTGACAGACACTTATTGACTGATTCTTGGCAAGGACCATTTAAAGTGACGAGACAGATTTCACCTGTAGACTACGAGATTCAAATAAAAGACAAACACAAAATATTTCACGTCAATATGCTAAGACCATATTACAATAGAGACAACGAACAAGACGATACAACAGCATGTACAGTGATAATAGACCATGAAGATGACGAGGATAGTGACGAAATTCCAACACCTGCATTAGACACGACGGAAATTAAGATCAACCCAAAGTTAACTCAAGCAGAAACAGACAGTTGCAAACATCTCATACAACAGTACAACACCATTTTCTCCAACAACCCAGGACAAACAGAATTAGTACAACATCACATCACACTCACGTCAAATCTTCTTCTTCTTCTTCAGCATTCCGAGCCATTGAGGTTCTTTGCTGCAAATACAATCTGTCTCCATTCGTCTCTCTGGTGGACCTTCTCTTGCCAGTCGTTGATTCCAAGTGCTTGTAGGTCTGTATGTATATTATCTCTCCACCGCCTTCTTGGTCTACCTCGGGGTCTACGGTCATTTATTTCCTGAGTGTAAGCGAGTTTTGTTTCCCTATTATCTTCCATTCTTTCTATATGCCCCAGCCATTGTAGTCTATTAGCCTTCATGATACCAGTGATTAGCGGGGACTTAAACAAATCATAAATGTCTTTGTTACTTCTTCTTTTCCACTCTCCACTTTGTGTATCCCTAATGGGTCCAAAGATGCGTCTTAAAATTTTGTTCTCAAAGGTTTGTAACAAGGCTTCGTCTCCTTTCGTTGTACTCCAGGTTTCAGAGCCATACAGCACAACTGGTCTGATCAGTGTTTTGTATATTGTGATTTTGGTGTTACGAGATAGCGCCTTTGATTTTAGTAGATGTTGTAGTGCATAGTATATCTTATTTCCAGAGTTGATTCTAGTTTGTATTTCTTCCCTTATGATGTTGGAGCAGTTGAAGATTGTACCCAGGTATTTGTATGTTTCCGTTCTTTTAATGGTCATATTATCTATTTGTATGTGGCCAGAGTTTTTAGCCATTCCGTCTCTTGAAATTACCATATATTCTGTCTTATCTTGGTTGATAACCAGCCCCATCTGTTGGGCTTTTTCCTTTAAGTGAGTCAATATTTCTAATGTCTTTTGTTCACTTTGCCCTATAATATCTATATCATCTGCATAACCAAGCAGCTTGGATGTTCCTCCAATATCACATTCCTCCTTTACCTTCCTTACAACTTTCTCTAGAGCCAGATTGAAGAGTAGCGGCGATAGTGCATCACCCTGTTTCAAGCCAGATGTTATTTGGAAGGGGTCTGATTTCCTGCCTTTATATGTTACTATATTATAAGTATCTTCCATGCATAGTTTGGTCATGTTAATTAACTTCCTTGGTATTCCAAATTCCTGCATAACATTCCATAGACTATTCCTATGGACACTATCATAAGCCTTTTTAAAATCCACAAAAATGTTATGGAGATCTCTTTTATATTCCCAATGTTTCTCGGCTATTTGTCGTAAGATAAATATCTGATCTATTGTTGATCTGTTTTGTCTAAAACCCGCCTGGTAGTCACCTAATATGTCTTCTGAATATGGTTTTAGTCTATTTAGTAATACTGCGGATAGTATCTTATAGCTTGTGGACAGTAGTGATATTCCTCTATAATTTCCACATTGGAACTTGTCTCCTTTCTTAAAGATAGGTATCAATAATGACTCTTTCCAGTCATGGGGTAATTCTTCTGTCCTCCAGATTTTTATTATTAGTTCGTATAGCTTTAGATGTAATGCATGGCCACCTGCCTTTATAAATTCAGCAGCAATTCCATCAGTCCCAGTTGCCTTATTGTTTTTAAGTCGTGTGATTACATATAGGATTTCTTCAAATGTAGGTTCTTCAATTTGTGGTTCGCATGTTAGAACCTCTTCCTGTGGGAAAATGTTACTTGGAGCTTCACAATTTAGTAATTCAATAAAATATTCTTTCCATGTGTTGCACATTTCTTCAATGGTATTTATCATATTCCCATTTTTGTCTTTTAAACCATATGTGTTTTGTTGGTGCCCTCGTTTCATTGACTTCAGTACTTTAAAAAACTTTCTGGATTCATTTTTCTGGTGATTAGTTTCCATATCTTTGATTATATTACTCATATATTCTCGCTTCTGCTGTCTGACTATTTTTGTAGCCTCTTTACATTCATTTCTATAATGCTCTTCCTTTTGGATGTTATTGATGTCATTTAACCATACATGTCTGGCATTCTTCTTCTTAGTGACTGCTTCTTCACATTTTTGATTGAACCATCTGTTCTTTCTATGCGTGGTTGACACACCGAGACATTCTTCTGCGGTAGATTGAAGTGTATTCTTGATGTTCAACCAAGTTTGGTCAACGCTTTCCTCCAAAGGGTTTTGAAAAGTTTCAAGTTTACATTTTATTTCATCTGTAAATTTCTCTTTGACTGTAATGTCTTGTAGTTTTTCTCTGTTATATGTTGGGTGTAATCTTTGTAATTTAGTATAGAAAGCTCTCTTAAGTTTTATTTTAAATTTTGCTCCAACGAGGAAATGGTCACTGTGGCACTCAGCTCCTCTATAACTTCTGACTTGCTGTATGTTTGATGCATTTCTGTTGTTAATTAAAATGTGATCTATTTGATTATAGGTTCTCTTGTCACATGATTTCCAAGTTTGTTTGTGTATATCCTTTCTTTGTAGTCTGGTACTGCTAATCTGCAGTCCTTTGGCTTCTGCCAGGTTGATGACTCTCCATCCATTATCATTTGAAGTTGTATGTAGGCTTTCCATACCGGCCACTTTTTTATTAGTTTGCTCTCTACCTATTTTTGCATTGAAGTCTCCCAGCACAATCAGGATGTCCTGTTTGGGGGTTTCTTCTATGACATCTTCCAGATCATTATAAAAGTCTTCTTTAATATCATCTTCTTTCTCTTCAGTAGGTGCATGTACATTAATCATCGTTATATTTTTCCATTTACCTTTTATTCGTAATTTACTAATCCTGTCATTAAAAGCTTTAAAGTTTAAAATGTTCCCCCATAACTCTTTTTTGATGACAAATCCTGTTCCTAATTCATGTTTATTTTGGGTGTTTCCTCCATATATTATAATCATTCCATTTTGCTCTAAAGTACCCTCTCCTGGCCACCTTATTTCTTGAATTGCTGTGATATCCATTTGATATTCAACCAGCTCCCGGGTTAGTTCTTCGGCCGCTCCAGCTCGATATAGTGTCCGTACATTCCATGTTCCAAATCTCAAAAGTCCTTTAACGTTCCAAGGTCGTTGTAAAGTGTGATAGCAATTAAAATAACCATGCCATCGTCTTGCAACCAGTCAATATTGTTGTTAGGGATGTCAAGAGTGTTAAGAACGTGACACCACGGTACAGAAGAACATGGCGACGTGACATCATACGGGTAGTGTAAAGATAACCGCCCCACTTTTGACATGCATCAAAGAGGAGCAGCGTTCTGTTATCCGTATTTTCATTAGTGAACGGTTGAAGCCTATAGAAATTCATCGGCGAATGAAGGTCCAGTATGGTGATGCATGCCTGTCAGTCCAGCAAGTGTATGAGTGGAATAGGAAGTTTGAAAACGGCGTGATTTCTGTGACAGACTTCTTGGTCCAATGAAGAGGTACAGCACACGCGATCAAGCGAATTTATTTCTACAGGAATCCAAGCAATTTATCGACGCTGAAGGACTTGCATTGCACGTAGTGGTTACTACACGGAAATTTGCTTGTTTGTTTCAGAATATATTCATCTCAAAGAAGAAACATAATTATGGCTTTAATTTGAAGCCACTTTGCGAGCGGGAGGGCGCGCGCGTGTGTGTGTATACCATCTCACACGATTACCAGAGTTGTGGATCAGCCATGTCTAGAAGACGGAGGAACAGATAGAGAACCCATATGTGGAAAGAATGAGATTGCGGGGGATCGGCAGGGGTTCTGGAAGAATCTCAAAATTGAGAGGGAAGACCAGGAGAACATTTAACATTTTCTTCAGAAACCACAGATCCACAGCCATCAGCTGTTTTTCAGCTTGTGTGCTCATTATCCACGCTTCACATCCATACAAAAGTACAGGTTCTTTCTATGTGGCACTTCAACACTGTTTTTCTTATTGCAAATGACATCTTTATATTGATCAGTATGTTTGTGGCCCTCTATGTTAGTAAATCACACAGTAGAAGTGTCCTATGTTAGTGAATCATACACTAGAAGTGTCCCTGTATGTTAGTGAATCATACACTAGAAGTGTCCCTCTATGTTAGTGAATTATACACTAGAAGTGTCCCTCTTATGTTAGTGAATCATACACTAGAAGTGTCCCTCTATGTTAGTGAATCATACACTAGAAGTGTCCCTCTATGTTAGTGAATTATACACTAGAAGTGTCCCTCTATGTTAGTGAATCATACACTAGAAGGGTCCCTCTATGTTAGTGAATCATACACTAGAAGTGTCCTATGTTAGTGAATCATACACTAGAAGTGTCCCTGTATGTTAGTGAATCATACACTAGAAGTGTCCCTCTATGTTACTGAATCATACACTAGAAGTGTCCCTGTATGTTAGTGAATCATACACTAGAAGTGTCCTATGTTAGTGAATCATACACTAGAAGTGTCCCTCTATGTTAGTGAATCATACACTAGAAGTGTCCCTCTATGTTAGTGAATCATACACTAGAAGTGTCCATGTATGTTAGTGAATCATACACTAGAAGTGTCCTATGTTAGTGAATCATACACTAGAAGTGTCCCTGTATGTTAGTGAATCATACACTAGAAGTGTCCCTCTATGTTAGTGAATCATACACTAGAAGTGTCCTATGTTAGTGAATCATACACTAGAAGGGTCCCTCTATGTTAGTGAATCATACACTAGAAGTGTCCCTCTATGTTAGTGAATCATACACTAGAAGCGTCCCTCTATGTTAGTGAATCATACACTAGAAGTGTCCCTCTATGTTAGTGAATCATACACAAGAAGTGTCCTATGTTAGTGAATCATACACTAGAAGTGTCCCTCTATGTTAGTGAATCATACGCTAGAAGTGTCCCTCTATGTTAGTGACTCATACGCTAGAAGTGTCCCTCTATGTTAGTGAATCATACGCTAGAAGTGTCCCTCTATGTTAGTGAATCATACACAAGAAATACCCCTCTATGTTTTAAATCCACGCAGCAGAAGTTCCCCTACCGTATGCTAATGCAACAACACAATGCTGACGCGACTGGCATACAAGTTTATTCATACATATACGGGTGCAGACATGTGCTAAAACAATGAAATGTTAGTGCTTTAAACCACTAGTAAAAAATACCACACAGCTGTTTTCTAAATCATAATAAGCCAGGCATATATCGACATTCATGGTGTAAAGTTACATTCCCGGATAGATTTGATCCTTACAATGTTTCAAATCCACGCAGCAGAAGCGCCCATACCGTATGCTAATGCAACAGCACAATGCTGACGCGATTGGCATACAACAAGTTTATTCATACATATACGGGTGCCTACTTTGTGCTAAAACAATGAAATGTTAGTGCGTTAAACCACTAGTAAAAAATACCACACAGCTGTTATCTAAATCACAATAAGCCACGCGTATATCGACATTCATGGTGTAAAGTTACATTCCCGGACAGATTTGACCTTTACAATGTAAACTTCACGTTTAGTTTAGTTTAGTTAATGGATCAACATCACGGCACACGGGTGCAACCCATAAGTGCTCCGTTCTCCTCCTAACTCAAACCTGAGTCTGGAGAAACTCATCTCAGTGCACGAACTCCGTAGCACCGCCGAGGATCCTGAAATACTTTGGGTAGATTTTTAACTCGAAATTTTGCCCGGGCAGCGCCGTTAGGCTACTCTTTTTCGATTTCCAACTGCCAAGGGATTTTTTTACATGCGCAACAATACACACGGGCTTCCGATCTCACTACCCAGAGACCAGGGGAAAATTACTGGAGGTCCCGGTGGAATTTTTAAATAAATCCTGGTCCTCACCGGGGCCTGAACCAGGGACCTCCAGCACTCGAGGCGGACACCATACCTCGAGACCACGCAGCCCCCTTACATGGACATTGTTTTCATGATTTTCTTATATTCCTTACCGGGTAATAACCATGTAAAATACAATAGGCAAGCTGCTGGAAAAGTTAATCGCCAGGAAAATATCAAGTCAGCTAGAGAGGCAAGGTTGCTTCCCACCAACCCTTGGAGGGTACCGTCCAAACAGAGAAACCTGGACAAACGCAGCAGTTTTTGCCCATGATGTCTATGAAGGTTTCCACTCAGACATTGACATATGTGCTGCGGCGATTGATTTTGAAGATGCGTACAACAGAGTGCCGTTGGATGTTTTAAATGTTTCAGCTGCTTAAGATAAGTTAATTCCTCCTTAGTTGGATCGCGGCAGCCCTCTTCCAACGGAAAGTAGCTTTTACATGTGGCAGTTGGACTTCTGAACCAACAACAATATATCCGGACCTGCCACAGGGATCACCATTATCTCCGGTGCTTTTCAACGCCTACACTGTGAGAATCACCAGCGAGCAGATCACTGGACCGGGGAGGACATTGTCATATGCCGACAATGTGTTAGTGTATCGTCAGGGTAAGGATAGAGGTCGGGTTGCTGTGGAACTACAAACCGAACTAACTCTCATAAGTACTTGGTGTGTGGAATCTGGGGCAATGGTCAACATAACGAAGGCAGCAGTGACATGGTTTTCTTCGAATAACCATATTGTCAACACTCCAACACCAACTGCAAATCTGTATTCAGAGACTGGAAAGAACGCAGGCAATGAATTACCTGGTGATACGTTTTGATCAAAGCTTTGATTATAATGAGCACATAGACCAGGTGATAACACAGGCCAAGCGGGGTTTGGCTGCGATGCGGGTGATGGCGGCAGCAAACTGTGAGCAGCGCCATCTATGTCTTCTTTACGAGGGGCTGGTCATGCCTGTTTTTGAGTATGCGATGGCGATCCTGACTCTCAGCCGTAAGCAGATGGAAAGGATGGAAAGGATACAGAACGAAGCTATGCGTATTATTCTTGGATGTACAAGAGATACAGCATGCAGGGCGATGCGCTACCATCTTGATTTTCCAACCATTGAAGACAGAATACAAATTTGCAGAGCACATGCCTACCTCAGAGTCAATGCAAACACACACTGCATAGTGAAATTGCAGTGAAATTAAGAAGGTTAAGGGCAGCAGGTTAAAAAGAGGAAGGTGGTGGATGGGTCAAGCCGAAGACATTCTTCAACAGGTGTGCTTCACTTGAGGACTTGGAACTTGGCGAGGAGTGGGTACAAGTGCCAACAGATTTCTGTACGTCCTTTTCAGGTTGCATCCAACTAGACAGAAAATGCAGACAAGAAAATCCGGCTGCTGTGGAGGCGGAAGTACAAGTGTTGATTTTCGAGAATTCGTTAGACGGTGATGCTGTCATTTACACAGATGGGTCGGTCGTTCGACGTGTGAGAAGTTCAGTGGGCCTTTACGGCTCAGGCCGGAGGGAGAATTGTGAAGGAGGATTCTGGTGCTTTTGCTTGTGACCACAATGTAGCCTGACTATGGAAGTCATGGCAGTAAGTAAAGCAATAACATGGCTCGAGACACAGACATTCACTAGGGCATGCTTCCTTAGCGACACAATGAGCATTCTCAAGAGGATAGAGATGGGGTGGATCCGAAGAGAGTGGTTGCTGTCTCTGGAGCGGTCTCGGCTGGCAAAGATTAGTTTCATTTTCGTGCCAGGGCATGCGGGAGTACAAGGAAATGAGCAGGCTGACAAACTCGCAGGTAAGGCTACTGTGGAGGGCGGACGCGCCATGGACCAGGCTGACATTCTGAATGCTTTACGAGAAGTAAATCGTTCGCAAGAACCAAATGATGACTGTGAATCTACAACCATGGTCAGAATGCGAGAACAGGAAAATAAAAGAGGCGTGGATAAACAAGAACGCTACGCAGGAAGCCAAAGAATATTGATAAACCAACACAGAAATGGTGTTGTTAGCCGCTACACGCTGCGGGATTTGCAGACAGACTAACTAACTAACTAACTAACCAACCAAGGAACCAACCAACCAAGGAACCAACCAACCAACCGACTAACTAACTAACTAACTAACTAACTAACTAACCAACCTACTAACTAACTAACTAACTAACTAACTAACATTCCTCGCAATTAGAACGTTGAACAGAGGCTCCTGAGATGTGGATATACGTAAGGATATCTCGTATTTCATGGAGACGAAAGCAATCAAATATAGAGGTTCTAGAAAAACGGAATCTAAGAGAGTTGGTGACAGAAATAAAACAAAGAGGCAAATAAAATAGTTCGGCCACATTAAAAGACATAACATTCTCATAAAAACCATACTAGAGGGTAAGGGTGAAGGCAAGCGAGCAAGAGGCAGACAACGTTACAAGTGTAAATATAATACCAAGATATGGACGAATAACAATCTGACAGAAGCCGGAGTGCGGGGGAATGAACAGGCTGATGGGCTGACAGGCAATGTACCTCTTGGTGACCGATTACCTATGGGCAAGGCAGAGGTGGTCGTGTGCCTGTGGGACCAGGTGGAGAAAGTGGAGGAACAAATTGAGAACCCGTATGTGGAAAGGATGAGATAGCGGGGGATTGGCAGGGGTTCTGGTAGAATCTCAAAACCGAGAGGGAAGACCAGGAGAACTTTCAATTAGAGATAGTGGTGGGAACGATTAGTAGTGACTCTTCGCTGGCTGTTGAACGAGGGGACGGAGCGCGTATGGGAATGTCATGAGTGCAGTGATGTCGGTTCTTATCTCAACTCAACTCAAGAATTCAACTCTGACAGAAAGTAGTCAAGGCGACAGACAGTGTTGGAGATCCATTGCAGCCAACCTTCACTGTGGATACGGCACTTGACTGATTACATTCCTAAAGTAGTATTGGGGCAACGGACGGACGAGAGAGAGAGAGAGAGAGAGAGAGAGAGAGAGAGAGAGAGAGAGAGAGAGAGAGAGAGAGAGAAAGAGAGAGAGAGAGAGAGAGAGAGAGAGAGAGAGAGAGAGAGAGAGAGAGAGTTACGTTTGCACGCTTTGGGCTCAAGCGTAGTCCATACATGTCCTATTAGTTCTTATGAACTGGACTGAATTTTGTGTATGAATTAGCTTTCCCTAGTACCAATGCCCCTCGCTATCAGGCAAACCTCCGACTTCTAGGGTAATTGTAATTCACGTCCCCAGGTCAAGGATTAAAAGTCAACATTGTAGTCCAACTGACCGGCGTAGGGTTGAACCCGCGACCTCGGTATCATTACACCGGAAGTTTGAGAGGACATTTTTGACCACGCCAAGAGTGGGAATATGGTGGTGGCCCAATATGTTTACGGACAATCTATACTCGATAGATGATCGTAACCACTGTCACACCGCCAATCTTTACTCGCCAGAGCATTTCCAGGTAGTGATAAAAACTCCGCCGTGGAGCAAACTCGGCAGGAAGCTTCTGATCGTCAGAAATTGTCCCCTTCCCCGAATGTTTCGGCTCGTTTATCTTTTTAACATTCTTTAGGGGCGGACCCGTCCGGGTCATGACTCCGGGCGTCTTTCCCCTGCCATGCGAGACGTTCGGTCGATTTCGCTGTCCTTGTTGTTGTGCTTGTCCCTTAGCTGTAAATATGTCCACTCTCAAACCTCCCCTCCCTCAGTGAGGCGAATTTGTGGAGCCTGTGCTTGCTTCTTGCTTCTGTGGTCGTGGGGAGCCTGCTTCTTCCCCAGCCACGGCCTCTATCGCCTCCATTTGTTCCGTTGCCATGTTTCTTCTTCGTGACCCGTTCACGGCGCCGCCGTACTCTCCTAGGAAGCCGGTTCTTCCTTTTGGTTTCTCTACCCACCTCTTGATCTCTGCAGCTGAGTGCGACTTACAGACGACTACCGCCTTGGTATGGAGAGTGGACTTCGGCCGACATTTGCATGATTTGACGACTGCACAGTCCCACCACGTAGTATTAGATTCGCTTCACGATCAATTATTTTGAAAACTGTCTGTTGCAACTGTTCATAACTGTCTGTTATGAAATTTTTCCTGCCGTCTTATATTTACCCCCACCCAGTTAACAGGTATAGTATTCGATGGTTCATGCTTGGCTGATAAGCCAGTGGTGCGCGGCTACCATCTGAGGGATTATGGCTGAACGCCTCTAAGTCAGAATCCCGCCCAGATGTGCAACGATATTCTTATTCACGTGCTTTGCTGGTGGGCCGGTGGTGCGAGGCTGCCATCGGAGAGTTTGCAGAGTTTCCGGCTTGGGTCAAGATGGCGGGACGTATTTTCTTCTAGCTTGACTTAAGTCAGTTGATCGGCGGATTGACAATCCGCCATCATAAAACTCGCCGTTGTTACAGAATCAGATTTCTGGCTCTAAATGTTAGTGCTACGCACAAACATGGAGAGCCACGACTTCTGCCCTATGCGCCGCCTTAGGCCCAAGAGGAAAGACTAGACTAGACTAGACCCTCGCTCGGAGGAAAGGCTATGGAGTCGACACGAGACGGAGCAAGTTCTTGCTCTTAGTTGAGAGATTGTGAGTCGTTCTGCAGTTACCGCTTTAACCATACTAGTTTCGAGACTTGTCCCAATCCAGGTTCCGACAATTACACAGCCAGCACGAGTCTTTTTTCGGCTGCCTCACCCAGGTAACTGTTTATGCCGAGCCGACCTTGGGGATCCAAGCAAATTTAAACGATTCGTTGCCGAAGGATAATATATCGCCAAATGTGACCTCCAATGTAGACAGAAGGAAGATATATCGCCATATTACGACCATCGTGTCTTTTGTTTTCAATTTCAATGCTAACAGAAGGGAAAGTTACATTATAATACTTGCTCATTTGATTGCGCACCATGTTTGGAGCAAGCCTACTTATTGTTTGGCACTGAATCAGTTTAACACGCACGCACGCACGCGCGCGCGCGCACACACACACACAAACACAAAATCCCGTCTTGTATTATGCCTTATACAATGTTCCCTTTTTTGATTATGTCGATGTGGATGAGTAATCCAAACACGTGCAACAGCAAACACTCAAGGTCTCAAAGCGACACTCAAGGTCTGCTTTCCGTACTGACGATCATATGTTCTCAAAACATAACATAACATACATAGACACACGCGCACACACACGGATATATATATATATATATATATATATATATATATATATATATATATATATATATATATATATATATATATATATATATATATATATATATATATATATATATATATATATATATCCATCCATTGGCACCTTGCCGTCTTGACAGACGATAGTTTGTGCTTTAAAAAGGCATAATAACTTTTACCTATGGCGGTAGCGAATGTGACTGATAAGGGCAATTTGCGCTGTAAATGTCCGTTCACAGTGGGTGCATGTGAACACGTGGTCATTTCCACCATCATGGACCATCTTACGTCTCAAACGCTCGGTGTGTGACTTATCTGCAATAATTTTCTCCTTTGTCTTTATTCCATTTTTGATGTTTTCCCTCCATGCAACACGTTCAGCGGCGACTTGCTCCCAATGTGCATTATCAATGCCTGTATCAATCATGTCCCGCTTACACACATCTTTGTATCGTAGTAGAGGCCGACCCTGAGATCTCTTACCTTTCTGTAATTCACCAAAAAAGATGTCCTTTGGTATTCTACCATCATCCATCCTCCTAAGATGTCC
>JACEFZ010024530.1:0-15000 GCA_014155875.1 Cepaea nemoralis
GTTGGGTTCTAGAATATCACAAGAACTGCTCCATAACACGAATAAAACGCAATGAAATCATAACATTATGAAGTACATCATTTTCACACAAAATGGAAAAACCATAATATTCTTAGATTGTTGTTAGATTGTTGTTGTTCTTAGACTGTTAGATTTTTTTTCTATATTTTATGACCGTCTTCTACATAAATATCTCAATACTGCACAGGTTCGTTTTCGAATCTATCACAAAGTCGTTTTACATCACAATAACTATATATAAAACTGTTTTAAAACTGTAATTTTGTTAAAATATATGAGGTCCTGTAACAATACGTGTATAGAGGATCAGCAAGTAACTCCTGATGTATTCATTTTAAAACAGGCTTTATTTATTCATGATGGCCGATACAAAATCCAAGGACCACTAAATTATGATGTTGTCTTCTCTTCTTCCGTCCTTGGTGGTCCCTACCCACAACAAACTACGTCACGACTTGAGCATCCTTCTTACTGTTCTATCAGGATGCTCAAGCGTGCTGTAGTCTTGCACCCCTAAGCTAATACAGATATGGTATTCATTCTGCTACACCTCCCTTTCTTTAAAAAGACTTTTCTTCTTCAAAAGTCTTAACTCCTAACCCCTTTATTCTACACCTTCTCTCCTTCCCCCCCCCCCCCATAATTTCTCTAAGCCCCAAACTAACTTAAGTAAATATTTCCTCTTCGTTTCTGGCCCTTCAAAAAAAACATAACATAACATATATTATTTACATATCCTATCACAAAAACCCTTTCTTGTATAGGTATCTATTATACCTCAATAATATTTAAATCTCAGTTTTATACAATACATCATAACACATATGGGTACCGTTTTGAAATACTTCTTCTTCTCTTCATAAGCAATCCGCTTAACTCTTCTTATCACGAACTCAAAAAATTCAAAACTCTTCTGATACTACCTCAACTCCCTATTGTCATCACTAACCGTATTACCTCCACATTACTACTTTTCTACTTTCAACTAACCTGAAATCACTTGCACACGATAGAAAGACAAAGAATCGGTGCGCACCGGAGATTCAAAGAAGTAGAACTCTTCCTCACAAAAACTACACTCAGCTAAAACACACATACATTTACCCCCCTATGTCATTTGAGACTTTATGTAATAAAGTCTAAAACAATGATATCTTCTACAGTTTACTTATACCACTTATTATGGCAACAGTTTACGCTGCTATCTACAGCATCAAGCACCAACCATCAACAATTTTATTCACTCCCAAATGTCTATATATTACAGACAGTACACAAAAGAAAAAGGTCCATCATCCCTCAAGACCTCTTTCCCCATTATACGCATTACCTCAGGTCTTAGTCAGATATGACTGAGCTACCGTATAACAGTAGACGGTACTACCTGGTTTCTGTTAGCGCTGAACGTTGGGCGGCGCTTACCAAACCCGACACCCCACATTGTGCCAACGGCTTCGGGCGGAAGAGCGCAATTGGGAGGGTACAAGCCTTACCCTGGTGCGAGGAAATGCAAGCTAAAGACAAAATGTCATGGCAGTGCAGACCAGGCCCTAAGCCTTGGTTGGCGACTGGTCTAGGATCGAAGCTCCAACAGGCGGACAGTTAGAGCATTGCTTTGCTGATCCGGCAGCTTCTGCAGCTTGTCTTGTTCCAGATGTAGGGGTGTTACCTTTCCTCTGGAGTAAACTAGGCAGGCCGAGAGAGGGATCATGCTGCATGGGCAACACATGATCTCTATATTTTAGCCCAGGCTTTGTGCTATGGAGAGAGACTTAGATGGATAGGACATCTTAGGAGGATGGATGATGGTAGAATACCAAAGGATATCTTTTTTGGTGAATTACAGATGGGTAAGAGATCTCAGGGTCGGCCTCTACTACGATACAAAGATGTGTGTAAGCGGGACATGATTGATACAGGCATTGATAATGCACATTGGGAGCAAGTCGCCGCTGAACGTGTTGCATGGAGGGCAAATATCAGAAATGGAATAAAGTCAAAGGAGAAAATTATTGCAGAAAAGTCACACACCAAGCGTTTGAGACGTAAGATGGTGCATGATGGTGGAAATGACCACGTGTTCACATGCACCCACTGTGAACGGACATTTACAGCGCAAATTGGCCTTATCAGTCACACTCGCTACCGCCATAGTTAAAAGTTATTATGCCTTTTTAAAGCACAAACTATCGTCTGTCAAGACGGCAAGGTGCCAATGAATGAATGTATATGCTCAAACCGCAATTCCTCTCATAAGCCAAAACAATGCCATCTGTCCTTCCTCACCCTCGAAATTTTAACAGCCATAGAGCGCATCTAAGTTAAATATTTCATTGTCTCCTAGTACATTAGTACGTCTTTCTTCAATTATGTCATCTTCACTATCTGTTGTTAATCTGTTGTTAAAGTACTCAGGTCTTAAGGTCATATATTCTTCTAATTTTTCTTAAGTCACTTTCTGTCGTCGAGTAATTTCCGCTATCTGTCTATTATTATTCTTCTTCTTAAATGCTTTCTTTCTATTTCCTTTATTTGCGTCGGTCTGCTCACTGTTTTTTGTATATCTTACATAACGTTTACTATCTCCCCATTTCGTCTTCAGATGATACACTGATAATAGTTCCCTCATCAGACTCATAGTAGTTTACTGCAGACACGTCGATCCTATTCCTATAGTCGGCTTTAGAACGTCTGCCTTTCTTCTTACCTCTATTCCTCATGACTCCGGTTCTGTACAAGTCCCATATCTTTACCTGAAATATTCTCTCCATAACCTGAACTCTCACACCTAACATTCCTACACCATTTAGGGATTAATTTAATGTCTATACCTGAGGAACTTGACATACCATTCGTCGTACCTCTATTAACTATCATACTGTTAATATTTCTTTCCCCAATACTTTTCCTCACCTGTCTTTTACATCTTTGGTACTTGTCTGTTTATCTTTCTTAATTTCAACCGTGTCTCCCTTAGTCAAGTGAGTTGGTTTTGACTGAGTCTCTACTAACTCGGTTTGACTTCCCTTATTATCTTGCTGGTTGGTTGTACCTGGACCTTTTTCTCTATTGTATCAATCTGTGTTTGTGTGTTCCGTTCTACCACTTCAATCACCTGTGTCTGAGTCTCTTGGTCTATTTTATTCTTTTCTTGTCTAAGAGTCAGATTCGCAACCAGCTTAGTTGAATTCCTACTTACGTTTTCTACTCTGTTCTTTGACCCTGACCTCAGATACTGTCTCCGTCTTTGTTCAAACCAGTCGTCACGTTTTTTCCCTAGCATTCTTGCTATGGGATGGCCACTTCCATATTTTATTGGAAAGGTCTTTCTCAGGACCATTCTTGTATCTATAACAGCTATACCAGTCCGACCTTTCACCATTACGTCTGTTCTCACCGTCTTTTACCGTATATACATCAGGCCTTGGTTCGTCATAACCATATTGTCTTCTGTCTTTATTAAGCAGTGGCTGTCTCCTGTTATTCTTTCCTACTCTATTACAGTCTACCTTAAATCTATAAGGCTCTTGTCTAGTCGTTCTGTTCTGCAACGTTTCTACAAAATTGTCTACTTCATTAACTGCCACTTTTAACTCTCCCAACCATGTACTGATACGTTTCAATTCTATATGTAGGTAATTCATACTTATTTCTCTGTAATTTATATCAAACTTAAAACAATATGTCTACTTCTTCCTCTGTATATTTCTTGGTACCTGAAAAAAAAAACTCGTCCTAAGCTTAGCTGAAATAATTTTCAATTATGCATGTTTCTCTACTGTGCTGTTGCCATACCCTGTTGTTTCATGACTGTGTTGAGTTTACATATTACCGTTCCTACCCCAGTCAAAACTTGTGCCAGTGAACCCTGCTCATCCGCTATGCTGAAATATTTCACTATACACTTATACAAGCAAACTCACATTTGTAATAATGTACCTAAATGATCTTATTTAAATTACATAATAAAAAAAAAACATCCTCTTCTGTATCCAACAGTTACATGTCTCCTAACAATTTTACTTAAACTAATTGCCATCAACCATGTCCTCTCTTGATCCAATAAAAAGGTGAATTCACGTATGTCAGCTGAAAATTTTCCTTGCCACGGGTCACGTATAACACAAACGTCAGGAGTCTGTATTATCTGAAGCCATCCAAACGATTTCGTAATTTCGGTGACATTCTTCTTCCAACGTCTCAAGTTTCGTTACTTTCACTTTCAGCCCCTGGACTGGGCCCCTACCAGACTTTGCGCTTTCTTTTCACCCTAACAGGGCTCTTCAAGGCGTCGACTTGAAAGCGGCTCTCACATGCAACAGAGCCCAGAAAGGATTAGCTAGCGGCTCTCATATGCAACAGAGCCCAGAGATAGTCTGACAGCGTCCAACAGACATGGCCCAATCGATAAATGAATGAACTATTTAACTGCTGTCCTGATTATCCCTTGATAATATTCTTTTTCTATAACGATTCAGTTGCAAGAGAACTCAAGAACTTATTAACGTTGTCCACAGATCTTAGATAAGATTCTATTTGATAAAACAAGTTGTCCAAATTCATCACCATTCTGAAGAAAATGTGTTTTTTTTTCTAGATGATTAAGTCTTAGACTTTTTGATTAACCTCTGCAAATTTGATTTGAGGCAATGGCTAAACTTGATTGAGCTTCCGAAAAATTTTACTCACTTGGGACAACGACTAAACTGGATTGACCTTCAGAAAAATTCTTACTCACTTGAGACAACGCTAGCTTCTGAGTTCGCCCCAGGCGATCAAGGTTAAATTAAAGAAGATAACAGCTCCTTTGAAACATCTTCGGAAATATTGATGTTCAACAAGAAACGATTGCAGGCATTTTCTCAAGGACGTAGCACGACTGACAGTCCTGTCTTTTCACGATGACTTGTGGCCGCGACAAACCATGAGCCGGATCCTGGTCACGGCACCAGAAATCCTCTTGTAACAATACGTGTATAGAGGATCAGCAAGTAACTCCTGATGTATTCATTTTAAAACAGGCTTTATTTATTCATGATGGCCGTTACAAAATCCAAGGACCACTAAATTATGATGTTGTCTTCTCTTCTTCCGTCCTTGGTGGTCCCTACCCACAACAAACTACGTCACGACTTGAGCATCCTTCTTACTGTTCTATCAGGATGCTCAAGCGTGCTTTGATCTTGCACACCTAAGCCAACACCAGATATGGTATTCATTCTGCTACAGTCCTTCACCAGAAAGTAATGTCACAAAAATTCGAATCACAAAAATCAATTTCGAATCATGTTTTCATGTGTAATATTCTTTGCCATGCGTGATTTTGCACACTGAAGCAAGGTAATTCTTTCGTTCTGAAGTTTAATTCAATGGGACACTAAAAATGGTGGACTGGAATGGAGAAATGGTTCAGTTTAAACCACGATAATAACAAATCTATAAAGTGGATCGCGGGTGTCAGGTTTGGGTTACGGGGTCTATCAGACGGTCTCCGGCAGGCAATCAGTTTTAAATGGCAATGTGTTAACATACATCCATTGTGGACGAACATTTACCGAGCGAAATTGTCTCATCAGTTAAATCTGCTACCGGCATGGATTGTAGTTAAAATACTTTTGTTTTTGAAGTATAATGTGACAAACTATCGTATGTAAAGACGGCAAGGTGCCAATCAGTCATCATTATGACAATTTGTAGATGGTTCTGCTGTTGCGGTTGTTGTTAATCCAACGGCGACTGGGCCTCTGAATCCGGCCTATTGGAATGTAATGATATATGCAAGTATTGATAGCGTATGCTGTGATGCCGGGAAGATTTAACGCGATAAGAGACGGATATCGTTAGTGAGAGATTATGATGATTGGCTTGAATAAACTAGCAATTGTCGGACTTATCTAGAACATCAACAAATTTGTTTGTAGAGGACGTGATCACCAGCGTGATAACTGAAGAAACCTTAAATCAATCAATCAATTATGTGTTATGCCGGAAAGCTTGGGCGGTCATGACTCGCCATTTACCTCGATCACCAGAGTCGTGGATCAGCTCAGTGTTCCTGTCTCGCCCATGCCATGTGGCCAAGCCATCCAGGTATTTTCCTCTCGGTCTTCCTCTTGGTCTGTTCCCTTCGATCTTGCCAGTTGTCACTAAGTTCTCCAATTCATTTCTTCTCATAACATGTCCAACAAATTTTGACTATCTACGTCTAATTTCTCTAATCAATTTACGAGTTTCATTTGTCTCCTGTAGTACTTGGTCATTGGTTTTTCTGTCTGTCCATGGTATTCTTTGCATTTTCCTCAGTAACCACATTTCTGCAGCCATCAAATGTTTTTCAGCTTGACAGCTCATTATCCAAGTTTTACATCCATACAAAAGAACAGGCTTTATGTATCCCCTCAACACTCTTTTTCTCGTTTCAATTGACATCTTTTTATTGGTCAGAATGTTTTTCATCTTGCTAAAAAGCCTTTAAAAAGATGTCAATTGAAACGAGAAAAAGAGTGTTGAGATGCTACATTGAATCTGTACTTTTGTATGGATGTGAAGCATGGACAATGAGCAGTCAGGCTGAAAAACATCTGATGGCTGTAGAGATGTTGTTTCTGAGGAAAATGCAAAGAATACCATGAACAGCCAGAAAGACCAATAAACAAGTCCTTCAAGAAACAAATGAAGATCGTAAATTGATTAGAGAAATTAGACGTAGACAGTCAAAATTTTTTGGGCATGTTATGAGAAGAAATGGATTGGAGAATTTGGTGACAACTGGTAAGATCGAGGGGAACAGACCAAGGGGAAGACCTAGAAGCAAGTACATGGATGGCTTGGCCTTGTGGCATGGTCGAGACAGAAACACGGAGCTGATCCACGACTCTGGTGATCGAGTGAGATGGCAGAACATGACCGCCCACGCTTACCGGCATGGCACATGATGGATGGATGGAAAGGCTTCTTTCGCCAGTGCGATTCTTGCTCTAATCTCTTCAAGGAATCTCCCATAAGATGTTATGACAGTTCCGAGATAATTGTACCGATTCACTTGTTGAAGGATATTCCCATTTACTTGTATATTACATTGTGGTAATTTGTTTTGTATTTCCTTGTCATTACTCAATGTACACAAATCATATTTATTATTTCCTGTTATATACTTGACTTTCTTCAACTTTATCCTCAATATTCCTATAAGTAATCTGTGGTCACTATAACAATTAGCACTTTGAACTGTTTTTGCTATTGTTAACGCGTTTCTAAATCTTCTGCTAATCAGAATGTCGTCAATCTGGTTTCTAATCCTGTTATCAGGACTCCTCCGTGTCCATAATCTTCTAGGGTGTTGCTTAAACCAGGTGTTTCCTACAAATATTTCCTATTTTTTTTGCCCACTTCACGAATCTGTATCCTCTTTCATTTCTCTCTCTTAAACCATAGTTTCCTACTGTGTATCTATCCCCTTGATTTCCTACTTTTGCATTGATGTCCCCTATTATGATGTTTATTTCTGAATTTTTACATTTCTTTAAGGCAGACTCTATGTCATTATAAAATTACCCTACACTATCTTCACTGGATTCTCCTGTTGGAGCATATACTTGAATAACATTTTTTCTAAAAGTTCTGCCACTTAATTTAACTAGTAGAACTCTGTCCGAACCGGCCCAACATCCTTTAACAGATTTTAATGTTTTCCGGTCCAAGATAATTGCCACTCCCCTTTGTCGATCTTCACCTCCAGATTAAATAATCTTAAAATCTTCATCTATCTTCATCCATAAAATAGTAATTTTTTCTCTTTCCATTTCTTGTTTTATGTTATCTAATTTTTCGTCGTCGTTTAACGTCCTAACATTCCATGTTGCTATTTTTAATGTCTCTGTCCTTACCTTCCGATGATCAGTCTTTAGGCGAATCATAATGTACTAAGCACTTTTAAATATGTAGTTTGCCGTTGCTTTTCTCTATGGCAGTGACCATAGGCTACTGGCTGGGTGACAGCAGCCATTTTCTCGTGAAAGGATCCTCTGCCTGCCGTCGCGAAACTTGAGACCATAATCAACAAACATCTGTCGGCTGCCCTCGAAATTGCATCCACCACCTGCCTTCCGTGACTTCTTTTGAACACTTCCAATAAACTAATACGAAATAACAACACATAATCCACAGGAAAACACTAAACAGCGTCTCCCGAAGAATAAACGCATCACGTCGTCGCAATCTGTACCGGATGCTCATAAATATATACTGATATATGCATTATATTAGATGTCACGGTCTAATATATTTTCCTAACACATTGTAATTTTTTCCAGGCTTGCTACGCCAAAAAACTTGGATTTGGAGGTGTTGTTGTATGGGCCATGGATATGGACGACTTCGTGGGGATGTCCTGCCGAAAGGGGAAATATCCGCTTTTATCATCAATTTACAGCACCACGCAAAACTTAAATCCCAATTGTAGCAAGTAAGTCATGCAATAACAGTCTATTTGTTTTACACATATCACACGATAACACATGACAATAGTATAGTAGGCTCCCTATCCGCTCATTTTTTTTTTTTTGGAGGAGGAAATCAATAATCCTCCCCCCCCCCCTTTCTTCCTCCTCAAAGGGGCGATAACTAATTTTTTTTTAAAGTAGGCGTGGTCAAGTGACTTATCAGAGTGGGCGTGGTAGTCAAGTGACCCATTAATTGATTGGTAGGTGAGGGTGTGATATGACTATGGTGATGGGTAAAGTGAGCAATTATGTAAGAGATGTTTAAGAGGTGGTCAAGGGGTGGTCAAGTGACTCATCAGAGTGGTTGTGGTCAAGAGGCCAAGAGGTGGTCAAGAGGTCGTCAAGTGGTTAGGAGGTGGTCAATAGGTGGCCAAGTGGTCAAGGGGTGGTCATGTGACTCATCAGAGTGGGTGTGATCAAGAGGGAAAGATGTGGTCAGAGGTGGTTAGGTGTTCACGGGGTGATAAAGAGGTAGTCAAGTGATCAAGAGGTGGTAAAGGGGTGGTCAAGTTACCCGTAAATTGTAGTTGAGGATACGGCTAGTTACGTGGTATACAACATGAAACAATCACAAAACGATTCAAAGAGAAGATGTATCATAATTTTAATACAGGGAAACATATATAGACAGACATTTAAATGAGGAGAGGTGTAGTAGTGACGTTATATTGGTTTTAAAAAGTGACCACTCGTTATGTAAGATGGACGGTAGCACAACATATGTATATATAAAAGGCGTGGCCTCAATGACTTAAGAGGGACGGGGTATGGTTTAGTATCATCATACGCTGTATAAACATCGTCATCATCATACGCATGTTTAGGTGTCCGGATTAGGAATAAGAGGGTGCGCAGATTGGGCCAGTGGTTTTGAGGTGTAATAGTTGATAGGTCTAGAGTTTGCGGTGTCTCAGTTGTGAGGCGTCGAGCTGTCTGCTCTGGGTAGGCTTTCGCTGACTGGAGCGGGCAGGTTATAATGCGTTTATCTACAGTGTCTAGAGTTGGCGAGGGAGATTAAAAACGCGGTGTTAGTGTCAGTCAAAACTTTGATCCTCCCAGGCGGTGTTTTGGGTGTGGTAGGTATGATTAAATTATTATACTAACCGCCTTGTGTGCGAGTCGATAGGTTGTCGGTTTCCTTGCTTGTATTATTATAGTAAATATATTTCTCGAATGATGCATCTGTATAGTGAGGGAGGGGTGGGGTGATGCCTGTACACAATAACTTCTCGTAGGGCTCATGTCTGTATGATAGATAGCGAGAGAGAGAGAGAGAGAGAGAGAGAGAGAGAGAGAGAGAGAGAGAGAGAGAGAGAGAGAGAGAGAGAGAGACTGAGAGAGACAGAGAGACTGAGAGTGTAGGGACATGTTCGGTGCATAACATCAGCATAATTTTTCGTCTATTGGCGTGTTTGTACCGGCAGGTCACTGGTGGCCTGTATTGCGTTGTGTGTATCTTTTTCCACTTGTAGTATTAATATTGTCTAGGGGCATCGATGCAGGTATAAACAATCAGATTAATGCTGCATTTATCGTTTGGTTGTGTAATTTGAAAAGACCGCTGTTTTTAGGGGCAGGGTTACGGGTTACAGATCCTCAAATGAAAACACATAAAAAAAACAAAGATTGATATATAAAAATAAAGAAAAAACCACTTCGCGCGCCAGTGATCCGGGGTTTGTTTCCGGGTCCGGTCAAGGATATGCACTACTGACAATGTGATTATTGCTCGCTAGACGTTAGGAGGCCTTGTGTGCCTTGCCAGTGAGAAGAACTGATCATTTGGGGTGACATCGATTGACGGATGTCAATCGCGGCGATCGGGTACATCTTGAGCTATAGCCGACGATGGGTGACATTGTAATATTCTATTGTGATAATTTGGTCGCGTCTAGCGTGTGCCACGTGGTATAGTGGTTACACACCGCTTCACATGCCAGTGATCCATGGTCTGTTTCCGGGTCCGGTCAAGGATATGCACTACTGACAATGTGATTATTGCTCGCTAGACGTTAGGAGGCCTTGTGTGCCTTGCCAGTGAGAAGAACTGATCATTTGGGGTGACATCGATTGACGGATGTCAATCGCGGCGATCGGGTACATCTTGAGCTATAGCCGACGATGGGTGACATTGTAATATTCTATTGTGATAATTTGGTCGCGTCTAGCGTGTGCCACGTGGTATAGTGGTTACACACCCGCTTCACATGCCAGTGATCCATGGTCTGTTTCCGGGTCCGGTCAAGGCTATGCACTACTGACGAGCTCAAATGAGAGCGAAACTCGAGTCTAGTGCTTTACCATTGACGTGGATAGACCTTAGGTTCATACCGGAATACGATAAGCGTTGCTAGTAGAGGGTTGTGCTCAATATTTACATCTCAAATCCCGAAGCAACCAAATAAATCAATTTGATTAATGCTCGCTGGACTTTAAGCGGCCTGGTGTGCCTTTTCAGTGAGATGACCTGATCATTTGGGGCCACATCGATTGACGGATGTCAGTCGCGGCGATCGGGCAAATCTTGAGCTATAGCCTGTTGCCAAGCATTTAGGGGAATATGTTATATTCACATTTTTGTGATGTTTATTTGCTCTAGAGTTGATTGGTAGTATTTGCCATTGCATTGACGCTAGAACTTGCCAGGAAGTTATTCTCATATTCTGTTAAACATTCATCTGGCGAAGATCATTCTTGTTGTTCTACAGGCGTGATTCTTAATTGACTGGTTGTAGTATCAGCCTTTCTACTTTCCATAAATCTCCACATATATATGTCACATAACAGACAACGCCACTTTAACAATGACGTCTTCATAACACGACAGCTGCATCAGTTTCACACGGTGTATTATGTCTATGTTTAAAACAATGTCTAATCAGTGTCACTAAAACAATAATACTTGCACTCGGTCTCTGCATCAACATCTGTCGCTCGAACTCGCAAATGACGTCGACATTCGACCACTGCTTCACAAACACTGCATCTACACAAAAGTGGCGGCTAGATAGACTTCTACCATTTGCCATCTTCAGTCCGACCTCAAATGGGTGACATTTTAATATTCTGTTGTGATAATTTGGTCGCGTCCAGCGTGTGCCGCGTGTGCCGCGTGGTCTAGTGGTTATACACCCGCTTCACGCGCCAGTGATCCGGGGTTTGTTTCCGTGTCCGGTCAAGGATATATTCACTACTGACGAGCTCAAACGAGAGCGAAACTCGAGTCTAGTGCTTCCATATTGACGTGGATAGGCCTTAGGTTCATACCGGAATACGATCAGCGTTGCTAGTAGTGGGTTGTGCTCAACATTTACATCTTACATCCAGTAGCAACCAAATAAATCAATATAAAATTAAAGAAACAAGTGGACTTAAAATTACTTAGTTGTATATTATTTTCTTATAGGTGTTAATCGTCATAACAGAATAACACAGCCGTTGCGGTTTATGCTTAGGACGATACCTCTGTGAAAGAATATTTGGCAGCTTGGGGGTCGATGTATTGATGTCTTCAGTGAGCGGGAAAACACGCGACATGCAGTTACTGAGACAAATCGATTCACCCGGCGCAACATAAGGTGTAGGTGTGATGACCAACACAACAACAGCAGTTACCATGGCGGCAAGCATGGGCGGTCTTGACACGCCATTGCCCTCGATCACCAGAGGTGTGGATCAGTTCTATGTTCATGTCTCGATAATTCTAGGCCTTTGATTTACATAATTGTCATTAGGCTATCTGTATAAGTAATACCAGAAGTAAAAATATTGGTAGTAGCGGAAGTTCCAGCGGGGAAAAGTAGAGGTAACTGCAGATAGTAATTATAGTCATCTTCATCAAGAGACTTGCCGCCTGGCGTGGACGATCACATAGCTCCACAAATGGCGATCTCCAAAGGTATGGCTCAATTCATGTGTTGACTCACTCTACTAGAATTCCAAATAACGTCGTTATCTTCATGCAATAATGGTAGCCGTAGTACGAATAGTATCAGTAGTACTAGTCATCAACATCAATACGTGTCTTACCGACTGGCGAAGGCGATCATATCGTCCCACATACTGAGATCTCCAACAGCATGGATCAATTTACAGGTTGACTCAGGCTACACGAATCGTCAGTAACGGCGTCATCTTCACTCAATAGTGGTAATCGTAGTAGCAAAATTAAAAGTAGTATTAATCATCATCTTCATCAAGAGAAATGTCGCCTGGCGTGGGCGACAATACCTCGCCATAAATTATGGTCTCCGATACCATGGATCAGTAATGCATTTAGTAATTGTATTGGTAATAATAGTAGTAGTAGTAGTAGTAGTAGCAATTGTGGTAGCAATAGTAATAGTAGTAAGAGTAGGAGGAGGAGTAATGGTGGTAGTAGTAGTAATAGTAATGGTAGAAAAGCGAGGATGTTTGTTGTTTCACTAAGTATTTGTATATCTTATTACTTTATACTATAACGCTATTGTATATTGTATGGTGTTTAATGTGTTGCTAAAATACCTGTCTTGTGTATTTGTATTAGGTGATGACGTCATAAATTGAAACATCCGCTCTATCACTGTCGTCAGCTTATTGATAGTGTCTTCTTTGCCGCGAAAAAGGCTCATTGTGAGATATTGATAATTTCTTAAAGCGTCATGCATCTGGGGTGAATGATCATTAGGAGGAAACAACGGTACGGTAATTACAAGGTAACAACAAGGCAAAATGGCGTAGGATATAGCATAACATTCAAGACTTATAAGATCATCGGTTGTTTGTTCCATCACGGTCGACAAATACGCGCTCACTAAGTCCTCAACTTACTCACTCAAATATTATTATTTGTCCATCAAGAATGATGATGACCATTCATTTCATCCAGAGGGGTTGAATGCATGGAGCTGTAAGTTCTAAGATGGCTGTTAAGGCCTATTTTGTGTCGAAATATTCTTTGACAATTTGGGCTATGAATGCTTGACGTTCCAGGAGGAGGATCTCCTGCAGTGGTTTTTCTGTCCAGCCTTTTCTTCACAACCTTGCAGTCCTGGTTGCTTCACAAGTGACTGCACCCTTATGTAATGATGTACGCCACGAATTACGGTCTTTAGCAGCAGTCTCCCAGGTGTCATGATGAATTCAAAAAGCTTTCAGTGAGATTTTTAGAGTGTCATTAAAGCGTTTCTTCTGGCCGCCCTGGAAGTGTTTACCACAACGCAGCTCGCCGTAAAAAATTGTTTAGGGAGCCTGTGACCTGGAATACGAGTTAAGTGACCAGCCCAGCCAATCTGATACCGGGCATGGACGCTCTTTCTAGAAATTATGTGTCTGGGATCTTGTCTTGCCATTGAATCTTCAATAGCTTCCTAAGGCAGACTGTAAAAGTGGCTTAATTTCCTAGCGTGTCGCTGATAAACGGTCCATGCATATAGCAGTGTCAGTCAAATGCACATATATGATAATAGTTCACCGACCTAAACAATGAAAACTGACAAAACGAATGAAAAAATGATATAAACACCGAATGATCCACACATGTAAATGTCAAAGTGTAACACATACAAATAAATCGATAACTACTGGGAAAAAAAAAAAATAAATACAATGACACGACAAAATGACACAAACAATGAGAACTGAAACAAGAACACACTGACGCAAACAAATGAAAAGCAAAACATCCAAAATGTAACACACGCATACACAAAAATAAATCGACAACAAACCAACACATAGACAAACTGTCACAAAAAATGAACACTGAAATAACCAATGAAAACTGCTGACATAAACATTGAACGATCATCATCATCATCATCATCATCATCTTCCACTTCTGCCGTCAAGCGCCGTGGGGAGGAATAATTTGCGTTCCAGCGCCCGGTGGACGGCACTGGATAGTGTCATTCCGTGTGGTTGTACAATGTTTCTGATGTCGTCAATCCATTTTCTTCTTGGACGTCCTCGTGGTCTCGTCGCACACATTGAACGATGCACACATGTAAACATCAAAATGAAACACATACAAAGAAATCGACAAGTACTCAAAAATAAAATGACACACCACAATGAAACCTAAAGAAAACATGAAATCCAAATGTAAACGTCAAAATGTACCACACACACACACACACACACACACACGCGCGCACGCACGCACGCACGCACGCACGCACACACACACACACACACAAGAAAACAACAACAAACGAAAATAACACATGCAAGGAAACCTGACACCATACTTTTACAAATTTGCTGACATTAACACTGAAAACTCTCTCTCTCTCTCACACACACACACACACACACACACACACACACACACACACACACACACACACGCACGCCGCACGCACGCACGCACACACACACACGCACACACACACACACACTGAACAAGGCACCTAAAGAAAAGCAAAACATTCAAAATATAACAGAGACATACACGAAAAGAGATCGAAAACATATGGAAAATTGATACAGCAACTAAAAA
>JACEFZ010024530.1:20000-27934 GCA_014155875.1 Cepaea nemoralis
AGCGGATAGGACGCCTACTATACTACGCATGACCTGGATCATCAGTTGGACCCAGATTAAAGTGAGTACCAGAATATGTCTTGAGAAATGAAGATAACCGGTGTGCATTTACCACATCATCCCTCCAATGTCTTTTGGCCTATTCAAATATGGATCTGGCGCTATATGCCGAAATACGTCTTCGATTGGTTAAAGAGGTCCTTTACTTTCATTTTACACGGTATCACTTTGAACTGTATGTTTGTGTGTGAAATCACATGAAATAAATATACAGTTGCTTGTTAATGCCAAATAAAAAAAAAAAAGAAAGAAAATAAATGGATCCTGTCCAACTGTATCTAATTAAAGTATTGAGAGAACGCGCTATTAGATTTAATCAAATGTGAGCACCAGTACAGGAAATCCCTGGTCTAGGGGTTACACGACTTTCTCCGAAGTCCCGTATACTCTCGTGATTTGAGTGACGTGCGTGAGAATTGGTAGGCGTATTCTCCACGTCGGTAACTTACGGAGTATGTGAGCCGGTCGCTCAGAAAGCAATGGCAAACTACTGAGCGTAATCTTCCTGAGAAATCAACAATCAGCTGAAAGATTCTGATGTTGACAGCGATGTCCTGTAAAGGATCTACGGGAAACAAAAGTACAGGAAATGGTCAGCGGGATGAGGCAAGTTGATTGGAGGGGCAGAAATCTCTATAAAATCACTCACAACTCGGTGACATGGCCGTAAGCGGTTAATAACCGTAGTGTATAACATGTCTCGTTGCTGGATCTGTCGGTGTGAACAACATGTTATTGGAGTCCAAACAATACACAGATATGCGGAAGGTAATGGAGAAGCACTATTGTACTGACACCTTATAAAACACACACACGCGCGGGACACACACGTATATACACAGAGACACACATAAATCAAAATCAAATCAAATCAACTTTATTAGGGTCACAAATTGGGCGCGCAGGCCCGTTTTACATTCGGCCCTTTTTCTGTGTCCGTGTGTGTCTATGTGTCTGTGTGTGTCTGTGACATAGAAACAAACAGATACACAGACACGCACAGACACACACATACACACAGACACACAGACACAGATACACACAGACACACAGGCACAGCCACTCAGACACACACACAGAAACGAACAGCCATACACAGACACACAGACACACATAGACACACAGAAGCACACAGACACAGATAGACACATATAGACACAGAGACAAACAGAGACAGACACAGCCAGGCACACATACACACACACAGACACAGAGAGACCCACAGATACACACAGACACACCGATACAGACGCACACTCACAGACAGACATACATACACACATACAGAGACACACAGAAACACTCACACACAGGGTACAGACAAACACACACAGACACAAAGACACACACAGAGACACAGAGACACACACAGAGGCACACACAGAGGCACACACAGACACATAGACACACACAGACACATACACACACACAGACACACACAGACACACACAGACACAGAAACATACACACACACAGAAACAACACACAGACACAGAGACACACACAGAAACAGAAACATACACACACACACAGAAACACACACAGACACAGAGACACACACAGACACATAGACACACACTGATGCAGAGACAGACACAGACACATACGCAGACACATTGACACACAAAGATACAGAGACAAACACAGACACATTGACACACACAGAAAACAGAGAAACACACATAACCACACACAGAAAAAGTTACACACATAGTGACACACACACACACACACAGAGACACACAGACACACACACACATACACAGACAGAGACACACACAGGCACGTAGACACACACATATACAAAGACACACATACAGACACACACAGACACAGGCACACGCAGACACAGACACACACACACACATAATCACACAGAGACATACACATACACACACACAGACACACACAGACACAGATACACAAACAGTGTCATATACACACAGACACAGTGACACACACAAGTGACACACATATAACAGACACACACACAGACACAGAATCATACACACACAGTCACACACACACACACAGACACACACAGACACACACATAAACACACACACAACGACACACACAGACGCGTAGACACACACACAGACACATTGAAATACACAGAGACACACACAGTGACACAGAGACACACACAGACACAGTGACACACACACATATGTAGTTAAAATCACACAGACACACATACAGAGACACACATAGTGACACCTAGACACACATAGACACAGAGAAACCCACACACACACACACAGACACACACACAGACACAGTGACACACACAGTGACACACACACAGAGACACACACACAGACTCAGTGACAGACACAGTGACACACATACATTGACACAGAGACACACACAGAGACACGTAGACACATACACAGTCACAGAGACACACATACAGACTCATTGACACACACACAGACACAGTGACACACACAGAAAACAGAAACACACATAACCACACACATAAATCGAGAAACACACAGAACCACACACAGAAAAAGTTACACACACACAGTTACACACGCACACAGACACACACAGCCACACAGACATACACACATACACAGACACACAGACACACACAGACACGTAGACACACACACACACACAGCGACACACACACATACAAAGACACACACAGACACGTAAACACCCACAGACACAGACACACACACAGATACACACAGCCACAAAGACACATACATAGAGAACACACACACAGACCCAGACACACACACATGCATACATAGACACACACACACACAGCCAAACACAGGAAAAGAGACATAGAGACACACCACACATAGACACCCAAACAGATATAGCCAAACACAAAGACACAGCCACACAATAGACACACACAGAGACACAAACACAGAGGCGCATAGACGCAACACACAGACACAGAGGCACACGCAGAGGCACAGAAACACATACAGACACACACACACACAAAGACACAGAGACACACACACAGATACAAAGACACATACACACAGACACAGATGCACACACACAAACATAGACACACACACAGACACAAACAGACACAGACACACACAGATACTCACAGAGAGACACAAACACAGAGGAACAGAGACACACACAGACACAGAGGCACACATATAGACCACACAGGCACAGAGAGATACACGCAAAGAGACACAGAGACACAACCACACACACAGACACAGCCACACTCACACAGACATACACAGAGAAACAAGCACAGAGGCGCACACACACACACACACACACATATATATACACACAGAGAGAAACATAGATACACAGACACAGAGACACACGCAGAGGCACACCAGAGATACTTACACAGAGACACAGTGATACATACACACAGACATAGAGACACACACATACATACACACAGAAACACTCACGCAGACACATAGACACACACCGAGATACACACAGATACATAGACACACACAGACACAGAGATACAGACACAGACACACACAGATACACATAGACACAGAGACACACACAGACACAGATATACACACATAGACACATAGAAACACATACAGACACACACGGCACATAGTCACACACACACAAACACACACACACACACTCACACACACACAGAGAGAGATTTGGAGATAATCCGCTCTGTGTTAATAGTCGTAAGGAATGACCGTCGGCTATTCAGAAAGCAACGGCAACATTGCCGAATGTAAAATTGTCTAGGAAATCACTTATAGTCAAACATTGCTGGGGATAATTGTGAAGTCCTATAAAGGACGAGACTAACTGACATAAACCATTCACGATAATAAGCAGTGCCATTTTATTTCACGAGAAGGACACACTCTTTACTTTATATAACGCTTCAGACATTACGGTTAATATAATGTACTTGTATTTTCATCGTTCGATATATTTCATTATAATCTATCCTCTAGTTCGGAGTACCAATTCTCGACCTCAGGAGCGGATGCAGACTTACAACGTAAGTGTGTCTGCTGACAAATGTTTCAAGTAAAGTTGTGCTTCCGGTCTGTTATGTTTTGTTTTGCATCACGGCATCCATGCCAAGGCACATGCTTCTGAGATATATATTTTACATGTTTTGTTGGCCAAGGAATACATGAGGGCAAGCACACGCAGTCCTACCGAGTGTAGTATTAGATAAAGAAGTCAGTAAAGTAGTAAGTAAAGTAATATGTAAAGTAGTAATTAAAGGCGGGAGTTAAGAAGTAAGCAAAGTATCATGTAAAGTAGCAAATAATGCAGTAAGTAAATTATGAATTAACGTAGCAAATATACTATTAAGTAAAGTAGTAGCAAAGTAGTAAGTAAAGTTGTGATTACAGTAGTAAGCACCAAACAGATGTAGTAAGTTAAGTAGAAATGTGTACAGTTTAAATAACGCGGTAAGTAGAGTTACAAATAATGTGATGTAGTAAAGTTGTAAGGGTTCCAGAGACGCAGAAGTATATGCAGATTATCATCTGCTGAAAAGTAAAATTAAATGGAACTCAAGAGGTATATCATCATCATCATCATCATCATCATCCATCATCATCATCATCATCATCATCATCATCATCATCATCATCATCATCATCATAATCTTCCACTCTTGCCGGCAAACGTCATGGGGAAGAATAATTGGCCCTTCTGCGTCCAATGGGTGGCACTGGATAGTGTCATTTCGTGTGACTGTAGAATGTCTTTGATGTTGTCAATCCACTTTCTTTTCGGGTATCCTCTTGCCCTCGCAGCTGAGGCTCATTGATGTAGAGCCAATGCTGGTAGTTGATGGTTTTGCATTCTAACGAGATGGTCAAACCATTTGATCTGCTGTCTTTTAATAAATGTGGCACAAGGTTTTGATCCCACTGTCTGTCTTATAATATTTCTTACTTGGTCTCGGATAGTTTAGTTGGCAGCTCTGCCCAAGCATCTTATGTCACAAGTGTTGATTTTTGCGTAAGTGTGATTTTAATAATGTCCAAGATTGGCTTTCAAGGTTGGTGTGAATATGCTTAAACAATTCTTTCTTTGGGTGCCAAACATCTTACACTGATTTTGCATAAATCAGGCCTGCTAAATCCAAAGATCACATTTATCTGTCCGTAGCAGCTCTAGTGTTTGAGATACATGACATTGTATAGTTAATTAAAATTATTAAAATATTTTCTATATAAGACTCTGAAAAATAAACTATTGCTATCTAGTCCCTTACCATCCATCATGTGCCATGCCGATAAGCTTGGGCGGTCATGTTTTGTCATCTCACTCGATCACCAGAGTCGCGTATCAACTCCGAGTTTCTGTCTCGACCATGCCACGTGGTCAAGCCATCCAGGTATTTACTTCTCGGTCTTCCCCTTGGTCTCTTCCCTTCGATATTGCCAGTTGTCATCAAGTTCTCCCAATATTCCCTTATACAATTTGGAATTTCAATGGTTTGGAGAGAGCACAAAAACCACTATGGTTACTGTTATTTATGTGTTATCAATATTAAGGGAATTAATGAGGGAAATAAATCACAAAGAATGGAAATGTCCAGATTTAAATTCTGCTAGACGACCTGTTCAACACGGTGATAACAAACCAATTCCAACTTTCAGTCATATTTCGAATTCCCTGCTAGATGATAACATACCAGTGGCATGTGGGACCACAAATGACAGTGATAGTGATTTCGAAGATGATTTTCCAGCTGCTCAACGCATTTACCAGCATGAACTAAATGATCTAATCCGAGATCTATATGTCTCCAAGGAATAGTCAGAACTGTTGGCTTCAAAATTGAAAGAAAAATATTACTAACTGCTGAAACAAAGGTTACATTGTATCACAAACAAGGTTTTCTTCTATTATGTTGCAAAGAAAACAACCTTGTGTTTTGTACTAATGTAGAAGGTCTTGTGAACGAAATGAGTGGAAATTATACACCAGGTGAGTGGTGACTTTTCATTGACAGCTCTAAACTACGTTTGAAAGGTGTTCTCTTACACAGTGATAACAAATATGGCTCCCGTCCAATTGCCATTTCTCCTACAATGAAGGAATTGTATGCTACAATAAGTACAATTATGGAAACAATTGAAGCATTCAGAACATAACTGGATGGTTTGTGTAGATCCTAAAATGATGAAATTATTGCTTGGACAGCAAAGAGGATTCACCATATACCCATGCTTTATATGTTTGTTGGATAGTAGGTCAAAAGATACGCACTGGACAACAAAATAGTGGACGCGTTGAGGGATGAATTTAAAGTTGGAGAAGACAATATTGTACTTGTGGCAGCATAACTCTTTTTCAATCAATTGAAAAAGAGTTATGCTGCCACAATTACATATAAAGCTTGGCTTGATTAAACAATTTGTTAAGGTACTGAACAAAGATAGTACCTGTTTTAATTATTTATGCTGACAGCTTTCGGAATTGAGCATAGACAAACCTAAAGATGGAATTTTTGGCGGACCTCAAATTAGAAAGTTAATAAACGATCCAAGTTTTATTGATTCGTGGATATAACAGAGTCATCATTGGTTTTAGTTGTGCAAAGCTTTCTGGGTAATTTTAAAGCAGACAAGTAGTCTGACTTAGTTGCAAACATGCTGTCGAATTTATTTTTAAAGCTTGGACGCAACATGAGCATAAAATTACACAGATAGTCAAACAGGTGGATGTACAGACGCAGACACTCACGGACAGGCAGACATCTGTTTATAATACTAATTGGAGCATTCTGGATATTTCCGTGCGAAATAACATGTTTGTATAAAAGGCTAACATATTATAAATGATAATTGAAACCACAATATATTTGTATTACAGACCAAGATATGATACATGTGAACTTGAAATTACAACATATTTCTATTAACAGTTTACTATAATGTATGGACTTGAGATGACAATATATTTGTATTACATGCGTAGGTATGACGCATGTGAACTTACAATGACAATACATGTTTATTACAGGCCTATATATGATGGATGAGAACTTGAAATGACTATCTTTGTATAACATACCTAGATATGATGGATGAGGACTTGAAATGGCTATAGTTGTATAACAGGCCTAGATATGATGGATGAGAACTTGAAATGGCTATAGTTGTATTAAAGGTCTGGATATCCCACAAGCGAACTCTGAAAGGACAATATATATATATATATATATATATATATTATATATATATTATATATTATATATATATATATATATATATATATATATATTTTATATATATATTATATAAAATATATATTAAAATATATATATACTAGCTGACCCAGCCCGACTTCGGCCAGGCCCTGGAGGGGATCTATCTATCTATCAGTCTGTCTGTCTGCTTGTTGTCTGTCTGTCTGGCTGACCCGGCCCGGCTTCACCCAGTCCTGGTGGGGAGCATCTCATTTAATTCATATAAGTAGTCATATAAGCTCTCCCGTTCCCGACTATCTGTCTGTCGTCTATCTGTCTGTCTGTCTGTTTGACCCGGCCCGGATTCACCCAGTCCCTGGTGGGAGCATCTAATTTAATTCATATACGTAGTCATATAAGCTCTCCGTTCCCGACTATCTGTTTGTCTGTCTATCTGTCTGTCTGTCTGTCCCGGCCAGGCTCCACCCAGTCCCTGGTGGGAGCATGTCATTTAATTCATCTACTTAGTCAATATAGCTCTCCCGTTCCCGACGTCTGTCTGTCTATCTGTCTGTCTGTCTGACCCGGCCCGGCTTCAACCAGTCCCTGGTGGGGAGCATGTCATTTTAATTCATATAAGTAGTCAAAAAAGCTTCCGTTCCCCCACTATCTGTCTGCTTTTGTTTTCCCTTTTACCCGGGCCCGGCCCCCCCCCCTT
>JACEFZ010024531.1:0-12014 GCA_014155875.1 Cepaea nemoralis
ACTCTGACAGGAATTTGATGCCAAAATCAACATTAGAAATATCTTTTTTCTTATTATTTGTATCATAAATCCTACTATTAAGACTCTTATAATGCAGAAATAGTTCATGTAATTCGTGAGGATCTGCCTTACTTTTCTGAAAAAGGCTATTTAACCTTTCGAATTCCTGCACAATAGGGGTTGCAAAATGAAAATAAAGGTAGTTTCTTTGATCTAGAAGCATTTCCTTTATAAGTCGTGACTTAAATTTAGTGTCATAATTTGCTAATTCAGCAGAAATAAAATAAGCCTTGAGTTCTTCCCAATTCATTAGAATGTTGAACATTACTTTTCCCCGGACAAGCCAGCGAGTAGAAGAAATTTTCTCAAAAGGAAGTGGTGCAGTTCTAGCTTGCTGAAATTCTGTCGATGAGTTCATAATTTTGAATAAATCTTTAAATGCTTCTCGTCTTAGATTGCTATGTCTAAACCAATTTGGTATTTCTGTCAGCAAAAATCCAATGTTTGAAGGTAGTTTTGACACTGCATATTTGATGCACAATGCTAATGAATGGCAAACACACTTATACTGAACACATGAAGGAGATACATCTGTCATTCTGGACCAAACTGAATTGTTGCATCCAACCATACTGGAAGCACCATCGGATGCAAAACCAATGCAATTTTTTAATGATTGATTACATTTTTCAATTTCAGTGTTAATCAAATTAAATATATTCTCTCCTGTAGCCTCCTGAACTGGAATCAAACCTAGAAAACTAGTAGTAATTTCATTTCTTTTATCGCTGAGGTATCTAACTAAAATGCACAAATACTTTTGGGTCGAGACATCAGTGGACTCATCAATGATGAGTGTATACTTCTTGTTTTGCAGATCTAGAATTAGATCAGATCTTAAAGACGGTGAAATAACATTTCTGATTAGTGATATGCACTTCGTTCGGTGCAATTTTATCTGACCAAGAGTGCTGCCACATCCATGGGCTACCATTATTTCACCTAAGTGATCGATGGTGCATATGGCACTATGGCAGGCCATGCTAACAGCAATTTGTAACTCTGCTAATTTGACTTTATCATCAATTTTCTTGCTTATTGTCACCACTGAAAGTGTTTTTTGTGAAGAAGATGGCGCGCTCCGCTTGTGTTTTTCTGTTGTTGCATGATTTGCGAGATTTGAAAATCTTGGAACAATATTACAATGTAAATATTGAGCACAACCCACTACTGGCAACGCCGATCACATTCTGGTATGAACCTAAGGCCTATCCACGTCAATATGGAAGCACTATACTCGAGTTTCGCCCTCATTTGAGCTCTTCAGTAGTGCATATCCCTGACCGGATCCGGAAACAGTCCCGGATCACGCGTGTGAAGCGGGTGTGTAACCACGCGGCACACACTGGACACACCAAATTATCACAACAGAACATCACAACGCTACCCATCGTAGGCTATGCTCAAGATTGCCCAATCGCCGCGACCGACGTCCGTCAATCGATGGGACTCGAACGATCAGGACTTCTCACTGGCAAGGAACACCAGGCCTCCTAAATCCACACTTCACACGCGTGATCCGGGACTGTTTCCGGATCCGGTCAGGGATATGCACTACTGAAGAGCTCAAATGAGGGCGAAACTCGAGTATAGTGCTTCCATATTGACGTGGATAGGCCTTAGGTTCATACCAGAATGTGATCGGCGTTGCCAGTAGTGGGTTGTGCTCAATATTTAAATTTCAAATCCCGAAGCAACCACATAATCAATATTACAATGGCACAATTTGCAATATGCCTGTTCAGAACCGTCAGTGGAAATTTTGAGCCCCACAAATGTCTTTTCCCATTGATCATTATATTTCCAATTAGTATCATAAGATGGTTTCCACTTTGCATGATAATAGGCTCAGTCAATAATAAGAAATACTTGCGACTTGCGATTGCGATGAAGGTATAATTAATTTGAATACTTAACTAAACAGTAAGCTGCGCAGTGCGTCAGTGTGCATAGAACATGACCAGATAAGCTTATCGTTTTGCATTTGTTTTTGCTTAAAAATAGTAAAACAAGACAACAATTAACTTGAAAAATTCAAAAAGAGACATATGCCATTTCAAATTTTCAAAAAAGCCAAGAAAAAGCCAAAAAAATGATTTTCTGACGCCAAACCTGTTAAACAAGCAAAATTTGTGAAATTTGGCTTTAAAAAGCCAATCTGGCCACCCTGGTGGGTACACTGGCAGCCGTAGTCGCAGACCTGCACACGAGCAGCTCAGGCCATATGGTCGGCTTTTACTGACCGGAGCAGCAGTGGGATTCGGCAGCCTCCTGAGCGACTGAGCAGCCCTCTATAGGAAAACACTGCTCACCTCCATAGCATGAGGAAGGAGCTAGAAAAGGTGCCCTAAACATTGTCTGCTCTATCATTACCTAACCAGCTAGCCGCGGTTGGTGGGTATACTGCGGTCTTCATTCAAACAAAGTAAAAACAGGTAAAGCTTAAAGAGCAAACCATATTCCCTTGGCAATCGGAACTTGGAATGTAAGCACCCTGTTTGATAGAGGTGGGGCGTCAGGCCCAGAGAGACGAACAGCACTGATTGGGAGAGAGCTGGGCAGGTACAACATCGACATTGCACCCCTGGGTGAGACACGACTTGCAGAAGAGGCCAAATCTGTGCAGTAGGTGCCGGCTATACATTCTTCTGGAGTGGAAGGAAAAGCGAGGAAAGACGCCAATCCGCTGTGGGATTTGCCATTAAGTCGGCCCTTGTTGGCAAACTAGCTGGATTTCCGAAGGATATAAATTACAGGCTTATGACCATTAAATTACCCAAGCTGAAAGGAAAGAACCACGCAATCATCGTGAGTGTCTACGCACCTACCATGACCAATGAAGATGTCGTCAAAAACAAGTTCTATGAGGACCTGTACAACGTATTAACATCTATTCCCAAAGGAGACAAACTGATACTCCTTGGGGACTTCAATGCCAGAGTAGGCAAGGACACCGCCTCTTGGAGTGGCATCATTGGAAAGTATGGAGTCGGAAATTGTAACAGCAATGGACTCCTCCTCTTTCAGACCTGTGCCGAACACGATCTCCCGATCACCAACACGATTTTCAGTCTTCCCGCGAGAAATAGGAAAGCGTGGATGCACCCTCGCTCGAAACACTGGCACCTCATTAACTATGTCATCGTCAGGAGAAGTGACAAACAAGACGTTCGGGTGACAAAATCCATGTATGGTGCCGAATGTTGGTCAGACCATCGTCTCATTATCTAAACTAAACATACACATCAAACCACCACGGCGACCTCAAGGGGTAAAAATGCAAAAAAAAAAAAAAAAAAACTAAATGTCATTCGCCTAAACAGCAAAAACATACAGCTGTAGATTGAAAATATGCTGGAAGACCGCCTCAAGCCCAATGCTGCAGCTAAACAGGATGCGAAAACAGAGTGAAGAGACCTAATGGACATAATTTACAACACTGCTATGGAAATCCGGGGTCCAGTGGTCTCTCTCTCTTCTCTCTCCTCTCTCTCTCTCTCTCTCTCTCTCTCTCTCTCCCCCCCTTCGCCCCCCCCCCCCCCCCCGAAAGCATAAATAAAACTAGTTTGATGAAAATTCCGAAGACAATCAATTGCTGGCCGAGAAACATCTTCTCATCAAGGCATACTTGAATGACCCGAAGTCAACATAAAAAAAAGATGCCTTCAATAAGATTCGGAGAGTAGTGCAGCAGAAACTTCGGCACATGTGGGACTCCTGCTGAGCAACAAAGCTGATGAAATTCAAGGCTTTGCTGACAGACATAATATGAAAGACTTTCACGACTCATTGAAAGCGGTCTATGGTCCTACATCACCAGGCATAGTTCCCCTCCTCAGTGCAGTTGGGGGAACATTGGTCACCGATAAGAAAGAAATCCTTCAACGCTGGACAGAGCATTTCTGCAACATCTTAAATGCAACTTCCTTCTTCGATGATAAAACCATCAACTGCCTTCCTCAAGTTCCAATCAATGATATACTTGATGACCTGCCAACCATAGTGGAAGTAAACAAAGCCATCCAGCAACTCTCCAGCGGTAAGGCGCCTGCTCCCGACTCAATCCCAGCAGAGATATACAAGGCAGGTACGAGGAAATGACATGATTTTCGCTGCAAGGCAGTTGCAAGAGAAATGTCAGGAACAGAATTCCGAAATGTTCTCCACTTTCATTGACCTTACCAAGGCTTTTGATACAGTCAGCAGAGAAGGACTGTGGAAGATTATGGCAAAATATGGTTGTCCACGAAAGTTTGTCCACATAGTACGGCTATTTCATGATGGTATATAAGCAAGAGTACAGGAAAATGGTGAACTGTCTGAGCCCTTTCCTGTCAACAATGGAGTGAATGTCGTGTCCTCCTTTAAAGTGTCGTCCCTGGAGTGAAGAGAGTCAACACCCACATTATAATATTTTTTCCCTTATCAATATCCTGGAGAATCCACCAGCTTCCGTCCAACACACTCCATCAGCCTATGGACACCTTTTCCTATCACTCTCTCACTGTCGTGCTATGCCCCCTCTCATACTTCCCCAACGCAACATACTCAACAACTCTTGCTTCTAAAAATTAATAAAGATTAATTTATTAAAAGAAAAGTGTAACGTATATGAGACGTGTATGCGAAGAAAATGTGTGTCGTGTACTATAACATAAATGTGTATGTCAGCCTTCAAAGTTCAGGATCATAGTGTACACATCATGGCAAGGATTACACGACATCATTCGAGTCAGTACGATAAACCTCACCGAAGTAGTATCCTTCTCTCCAGACATGTCCTCCTCCAGGACCTCTGATGACCTTGAGATCTGAATCCCATGTAAATATAATCCGTGGAAAAGAACTATTATAGTTCCTAACACAACTGTTCCTAATAGTTTATAGAAACTCCGGCTTCATAATTCCGGCGCAGTGAAACAAACATGGAACACTGTCCTATGAACAGACTTTTTGTCTCTTGATAAATGTTCACTAGTTCTCACTATTAAACAGTTATTGTCTATACTCCAATAGAGTCCTTTATTTTTGTTCTAGTCATAAGTGAACTGAATATCCATCACTACTGGTGTGTTAAAACTGGAATGACATAAACTCATTCGGTATTTATCCTGTAGGATACATATACCATTCAGCTCCACTGAGCAATGTTGATCATCTTCCTCTAGCCTAATCTCTGTTGTAAAGTTGCTGGCCAATCTTCCTGCGCCAAACTTTATCCGGGATCGGATTTTCTCTTGGTTTCGTGTTCTTCATTCCAACCACAGGAAACCTGTAACATAAATCATATAACCGGTGATAGCCTCCCCGTCACTGATCTCTAGTAGATGATCGTGGGCCATCGGCCTCGCTCAGAAAATATAATGAACCTATCAGGGACAGATGAACTGACCACATAGGTTATCATCAGGCCAAGACAAAAAAAAATCAGCAAACAGAATGCGGAACCCCGCCCACCAGGGACACCTACGGGAAGATCCCAATTATCCCTCATTACTCAATTCTCAACTAGTAAAGCTTATCAACACTTCACTAATCTATTTTCAACTAACAGAGCTAAGTATCACTTCCCTACTCTAGCTAATTTTCCACTAACAGTGCTAATCATCACACTTTAGTTTTAACAAGGCTACAGCCTATATTAATTAGAACTAATTATAATAGGTTATACCTTACGGCACTGCAGTTTACACTAAATTACATCTAATGGTAGCCATACAGGCTCGTGTAAACTAAATCAAATATCTCCTTCACACGTTAGATGTTCTAACTGCTGCAGTGACAAGCATGTCTGCCTAGATCCACATTTTCAAGTTCCCCTAGTTGGTCCCAACTCGGGTTTTTATGGCAACTCCTAAAGTTGATCACGTGACATGGTTGATGTCCTGCAGGTGTTATTTGGGCATATCACCCATTGTCAAGAATCGATTTTCCCTGGCTTAGTCACTGTCAAAGTTGTCATCAGTTGTTTTGACTCCACCAACAAACTAACGAGTTACTGTATGATCCCAACAACAGTTTTCCCCAACAAGCTGCCAGTCTTTTTGATGTTCGGAAACTATAAATTGACAGATGCACTGTTGTCTTCCGTGCTGAGTACTTCCGCTCTCAATCCAACCTGTTTATGAACTGTCAAAGCGATGTATGATTCAGCGCACTCACTTTCCCTACACATCTGCAACTGTTAATTTTGCCCGACATGTGATGGCCGAAATCCGATTGCCACCATGATCCCACGGGTTCCATCTGTATTCAAATGTTGACAAACTGTCAAAGCGATGCCGGGATCCGTCTCACTCACCACACGTGCAGCTACAAATATTGTCCTGGGATTTTGACATCCGATTTGTTTATACTGTTAGTAAAATAGTTGTCGCTGGCAGATAGTCCGTTTTATCAGAAAGCCTCTATAATAATCAACTGGGTAAACGCAAGGTTTTATTTTGTGACAGTGAAGCAAGGATGTGTCCTGGCACCAACACTGTTCAGCCTCATGTTTTTAGCTATGCTAACGAATGCCATTGAGAACAACAACATTGGAATAGATATCAACTACCGCATGAATGGAAAGTTGTTCAGTCTCAGAAGGCTGAAAACTAACAGCGACATCGTCAGAGAGCTGCTGTTTGCTGATGACTGCGCTCTATATGTCAACTTAGAGGCAGACATGCAACACAATGTCTCAGCTTTCTCACGTGCCTGTGCCAACTTTGGGCTCAATGCCAACATGGAAAAGACTAGTTATTTGCCAGCCAGCTCCAGGGATTAATCACACCGTGCCGAATATCAAAGTGAACAGTCATAGACTAAGTGTTGTGAACAAATTCACCTTTCTTGGCAGCATTGTGTCACAAGCTGCCACAATTGATGACGAAGTTAAAGCAAAAATCTCCAAGGCCAGGGTGCCTTTGGCAGACTGTACAAGAATGTATGGGACAGAAATGGAATAAGCCTACAGACAAAGCTGAATGTCTACAGAGCAGTTGTTTTATCCACACTGCTATATGCTTGTGAAACCTGGACTGTTTACCAGCGACACGCTAGGAAATTAAACCACTTCCACAGTGAGCCTTGGGAAGCTATCGAAGATTAAATGCTAAGACAAGATCCCAGACACTGAAGTTCTAGAGAGAACGTCCATATCCAGTATCCAAACTCTACTAATGAAGAATCAGATTCGATGGGCTGGACACTTAACTCGCATACCAGATCACAGGCTCTCTAAACGACTTTTTTACGGCGAGCTGCGTTGTGGTAAACGCTCCCAATGCGGACAGAGGAAACGCTGTAAAGACACTCTAAAACTCTCACTGAAAGCTTTTTGGAATTCATCCTGACACCTGGGAGACTGCTGCCAAGGACCGAAATTGATGGCGTATGTCATTACGCAAGGGTGCAGTCACTTGTGAAGCAACCAGGACTGCAAGAGCTGTGAAGAAAAGGCTAGACAGAAAAACCACTGCAGGAGATCGTCCTCCTGGAACGTCAAGCATTCTTTGCCCACATTGTCAAAGAACACTTCGAGCCAAAATAGGTCTTAGAACTCAGGCTCCATACTTTCAACCCCACTGGATGGAATGAATGGTCACTCCCCCGATATGTCTCCACCTTTCCGTGGTGGGGGAGCTTGAGTGTCCCGTTGACCCCATGTGCTTGCCGATGGGGGAAAACTACATATCGGACAGCGTATGGGATAGGGACCAGACTAAGAGAGGCACAACCTGCTGCTCTGCAGGAGACTGAGGATAGCAGTCAAAAGTTTAAATCAGGCGCATGAAGGCAGTTCTTGTTTCGGACAATACTCTAAGGCTCTCTGTCGAGGGTTTAGGCTGAACGCCTCTAAGCCACAGATCCTCGGATCTGAGAGTCGGGCCGATATCCACCTACCGAAAAATTGGAATCGAGATACTGAGCAAGCTACATGCCCAGTTCTGACACTTGTTTGAAGGCTCTCAGCTGAGGGATATGTTGGATTCCCGGATGAGATGGCCTGGCCGTTTCTCACTGACTGCTGCACGAAGGTAAGGTGCTGAGCCGGCAGCACATGTAGCCTACCTCGTGAGCGAGTACAAAAAGTCAGTAAAATGCCCCAGTCGAAGGAAATGGTTACGAAAACTGTCTGTATCTAACTCATAGAGAGTGTAGATAAAAGTGGAGAAACGTCTCAATAACGCGAAATGGAACGCACGGCGAGCGAACCTATTGCGTGGTCCAAAGTCAAAAGCAAAAGCTTACCGAGTGGATGTCGCCCGCAGTCTGACCGCCCCTGGAGCTCACTTGAGCGACCAGTGGCAAGCGAGATGCCCAATACATGGAAGTGAGGAACTAAGCAGCCATGAGCAGGACGTGGCAACTCCTCGGGTGAGCCCAGTCTCGGAGCAATATGTGCCGGCTCTGCAATTATGGAAGCCTCCTTGGATAGCGAGGGACTGCCCATTGTCTGCCCCTGCCTTCCCTTGAGGGCTGACCGCGATGTCGTTGGTCGTTCTATCTTGACCAGCTGAGATGTGGGCGACATCACAACAGTCTAACGTGCCTCGAAATCAGAGGAAGGTTAACCTCATTAAAAATGCCCGCCGGAAGTCGGAAGTGTCGTCCTACGGGTGGCAAACTAAAAATTGACACTACGCAATTACGTCCGAGTGAAATGTCTCGTCCGAATGTCTCTCGTGCTAGGAACAGCTCTGACTACCTAGTTTCCGAATGCCGCTCTTGTTCGGAACAGCTCTGACTAGGTAGTTTTCCGAATGTCCGCCGTGCCTGGAACAGCTCTGATGGGTACAGGGACAAGCACATGTACGAAAACTCGCTTAGTGGAAACCAACCGCAGAGCTGACTGGTTTGTGCAGGAACGGCCCAGGGCGAGCGAAATGCCCAATATATTGAAGTGAGGAATTAAAACAGCCATGAGCAGGACGTGTCGATTCCCTCGGTAAACCCAGCAGCAGAGCGTTATGTGCCGGCTCTGCAATTATGGAAGCCATCCAGGATGGCGGAAAATGCTATGGACTGTCCCTGCCTTCACTTGAGGGATGACCGTGTCTTCGACTGTTCCAACTTGACCAGCTGAGATGTGGACGGTACCACAAAAGTGAGAGTCTCCCAGGATTGCTAACCTGGTCAAAAATGCCTGAGGGTTTCGACCCGAGGGTGCCTAACCAGACACACCGCAATCACATCTGAAAAAATCACTCCAGATGAACGCAAAGAAGAAGAAGAAATGAATGGTCATCATCATTCTTAATGGACAAACAACATATAATTTACGGATATGAGATAAAGTTCAAATTACGAAATGTATTACATCTTCTCACGGAAGCTTCAGTGTTCAATCATGAAGAATCTCCGTGGAATTTCCTATTGGGGAAAAACGCGTCACATGGTGGAACGGAAGTGATACACGATTTGAAGTTCATTACTGTAAAACAAGTTTGTTAGCGTGAATTCAATCATTTTCGCCAAAACATCAAAGAAATGTCGTCGCTTTTCATGATTTCAATTGCGCTTGAACCTATCAAAGACATATTCCTTGGGTGGTGGTATATATATCATCATCATCAAGTGCTGTGCCGGCTGGCGTAGACGTTCATGGCTCTCCACAGATCTCGGTCTTTGGTTTTCTGGATCAACTCTGCTGCTGATATTCCTCCATGCCACCGTCTCAATCCATCCAGCATCATTTCTCTTGGTCTGCCTCTGCCTCTCTTCCCCTCGATCTTTCCAGTTGTTATGATGTTCTCCAATGCCTCTCTTCTCATCACGTGACCGAAGAAAGATGTTCGTCTCTGTCTTATTGTTGTATATAATGTTCTAGTTTCATTAGCCTGTTTCAGGCAGTCATCGTTAATTACTCTGGCAGTCCAAGGAATTCGCAACATTCGTCTCAGGAACCACATCTCTGTTGCTTCTAATTTCTTCTTACTTTGTTCATTTACATTCCAAGATTCACTGCCATACAGCAAAACTGGTTCTACATAGCATTTCAGCACTCTCTTTCTTACATTCAGTGATAGTGACTTATTGCACAAGATACTCTTCATTTTCTGAAATGCGGCTTTTGCCTGCACTATTCTGCTCCTAATCTCTGTTGTACATCTTCCATCTGATGTTATAAATGCCCCTAGGTATCTAAAATTATCCACTTGGTTAAGGATTTTTCCTTCTATTTCTATGTCACATTTTGGTGTCACCAATTTCTTTGATATCACCATTGTTACTGTTTTCTTGATATTCAAGGAGAGTCCTTTCCTTGCACTCTCTGTTACTACAACGTATAATAATTGTTGTAGGTCTGCTGAATTATCCGCCACCAATACTCGCCACCGTAGTATATATAAGACAGGAAAAATTGCATAACGATGTAAACAGAGACTTAAAATAAAACTGAACGTGAATGAGGGCACAGATTAGTGAACGCACTATAATCGATGCTTCGTTCCTCTACTTCAATGAGCGCCAAACAATACATGTGTTTATTTATGCAATGTTTCCCAATCACGCTGGCCGAACACACATTCACCATGGAGTTCAATAACACACACACATCTCAACCTAAGAACTCATTCTACCCACAGTCTACACATCGGCTCCATCAAATAACTCCCTGACAATACCCTCATGACGACCGCGGTCAGTTTCAAGTGGCCAACCACGGTCAGTATGCTAAACGTGGCCATCATTAAGTGATTTCCCCACCGGAGTGCCACAAGATGAACAACAATCAGGCCGACCAGTCCCAAGTATTGCAGCACTAAATAGACATGGGCGCCCTTTGTTTATATAGGCCAGGGTCACAGTGGATGTTACCTTGGGCGTGTGATTGACAGGCGTCAGTGGTTCTGAATGAAGGGACTTTCCTTCAGCCATATATCTCGCGGGTGGGGGAGGGGGGAGAGGTTTGGGGAGGAAGGGGGAGTGGGGGAGGTTTGGGAGTGCGGGTGGGGGGGGGGGGGGGGGGGGCAGTATTTCTTAGGCAGCGGAAATAGCTTCCTGAAGGCCCCACGAAAAGCAACAACTAGACGTAACAACAATTATTATGAATGAATCAACGAAAGCGGGAAGTAGAATCGGTAAGCTTGACTTGAATACGACATCAAGTGACAAAATGGACGTTGCGACTATAATCTTCGTCAACACACAACAAACATACACTGATACAGCTGCATTTAAAGAAAAATCGACATAAAAATATATTGATTTATTTGGTTGTTTCGGGATTTGAGGTCTAAAGATTGAACACAACCCACAACTGGCAACGCCGATCGTATTCCAGTACAAACCTTGCGCTTGTCCACGTCAGATTGGAAGCACTAGACTCGAGTTTCTAGTGCATATCCCTGACCGGACCCGGGATCGAACTCCGGATCACTGGCATGGGAGGCGGGTGTGCAACCACTAACCACGCGGCTCACGCTAGACGCGACCAAATTATCACACTAGAATATCACAATATCATCCATTGTAGGCTATTGCTCAAAATTTGCCCGATCGCCGCGACTGACATCCGTCAATCGATGTGGCCGCGAATGATCAGGTCTTCTAGATCTGACACGGCACACCAGGCGCCTAAATGAAAAGTATATACAGATTATAATTATTATGCGGGAGCGAGGGGGTCTCCACTGTGAGTGTTTGCAGTCATGGGTCTCCATCAGCGTCTGCCATAATCATTCGCTGCAGATTCTGACAAACTAAACTATTCTGACCATATCTTGATATTCAAAACAGTGTTTTCCTGTAGTGAATTTGAGTAACGGAAACACAAACATTAGATTGCATGATTTATTGCTTGGCATATTTCGCTGCACCTCGTCAGGTACATACTGCAGAAATCACACAACATAACTTAAAGTAATTAGATAATTCTTCAAGCTAAATATACACATATTCACAAAGTAATTTCAATTGTCTACCTACGGTAATTTTAAACTGACTATTATGTCTTTTTGTTTGCG
>JACEFZ010024532.1:0-28246 GCA_014155875.1 Cepaea nemoralis
TTTTTTTTAAGAACCCAAACCCCCTGGTTTGTATTTATTTTTTACCGCTAAACTAAAGTATGCGTGTTTCAAACCTAACTGTGTTTTAATTTGTGCGCCCTGTACATTTGAATGTATGTTCGTTTCTTGTACTAGAATAAAATCTGGTTTGTATTTATGTATGTATTGTGTATGTATTATGTGTGTATTGTGTATTGTGTAAAATGTTTGTATTATGTATATTATAAATGGAGTAAACTTAAGGAAACTATTTATAAAACAGCGGTAGGGATTTACGGCACTGTGGATCATAAGAGGCAGGACTGGTTTGCGGCAAACAGCCAGATACTGCAACCCTTGATTGATAAAAAGAAGATAGCTCTCTTAAGAAACAAGGAAAGACCAACGCGTAACACTCTGAGTGAGCTGAAGCAAGCGAGGAAGGATGTACAAAAGGCTGCCAGGCAGTGTGCGAATGACTATTGGATCAAGTTATGTGAGTCCATTCAAATCGCAAGTGATAAGGGAAACATCAGAAGCATGTATGAAGGGATAAAGAAAGCCTGTGGTCCAATGATCAAAAGAAGTGCACCGCTGAAAACCTTGACTGGAGAAATCATCACTGATAAGAAACAGCAGATGGATAGATGGGTCGAGCACTATTTAGAGCTTTACTCAAGTGAGACCAAGCTGGCGGATGATGCCCTCAACGCCATAGAGGCCCTGCCAACTCTTGACCACCTGGACACACTTCCCACTATAACAGAAGTTAAGTGTGCTATAAATGAGCTTGCATCTGGCAAGGCTCCAGGTAAGGATGGGATTCCAATAGAGGTGATCAGGAGTGGGCAAGACACACTCGCTCTACAGATCCACCAGCTAATAGAGCTATGCTGGCGAGAAGGACAAGTCCCACAGGATTTCAAAGATTCAAACATCATAACGCTGTACAAGAACAAGGGAGATCGGAGCGACTGCAACAACTATAGGGGTATCTCACTTCTGTGTATTGTTGGGAAAGTATTTGCCAGAATTGTCCTGCGCAGACTTCAAGTCCTGGGAGATCAAGTCTACCCCGAATCACAGTGCGGCTTCCGTCAGAACCGGTCTACCATTGATATGATATTCTCATTGCGACAGATGCAAGAAAAATGCCGGGAACAAAATCAGCCACTGTTTATTGCCTTCATCGACCTCACAAAGGCATTCGATTTGGTCAGTCGTGAGGGTCTGTTCAAAGCACTAAAGAAGATTGGCTGTCCACCAACTCTTCTGTCCATTGTGGAATCGTTCCACACAGGCATGAAGGGTATAATCAAGTTTGATGGCTCAACTTCAGAAGAGTTTGAAATCAAGAGTGGAGTTAAGCAAGGTTGTGTACTAGCCCCCACCCTCTTTGGGATATACTTTTCACTTCTACTGAAATATGCCTTTCGTGATCAGGATGACGGTATATACATTCACTCACGCTCAGATGGTGGCCTCTATAATGCTCAGAGATTGAAGGCCAAGACCAAAATTAGCAGGGTACTAATCAGAGAGTTGCTTTTTGCGGATGATGCTGCGATTACGACCCACTCTGAGGAAGAATTACAACATCTACTATCTGCATTCTCCAATGCTTGTTCTGAATTTGGTTTAACAATTAACAAAAAGAAGACACAGATTATGTCACAAGGTGCACATGGTGTACCATCAATCTTTATTGACGACGCCGAACTGGAGATAGTAGACCATTTTACATATCTTGGATCAGAGGTAAATAGCAAATTATCCCTCGATCAGGAAATCAACATCAGGATTGGCAAGGCAGCAACAACAATGAACATGTTAGCAAAAAGAGTCTGGGAGAACAGGAAGCTTACTGCCAAAACAAAAGTCCTCGTCTACCAAGCCTGTGTCCTTAGTACTCTTCTTTATGGCAGTGAAACCTGGACAACTTACTCACGCCAAGAGAAACGTTTAAACAGCTTTCATATGCGGTGTCTGCGAAGAATACTTGGTATTAAGTGGCAAGACAAAATCACAAATACTGAAGTATTGGAAAGATCAGGTTGTGTGACGGTGTATTCCATGCTCAGTCTTCGTAGACTTAGATGGATAGGACACGTTAGGAGGATGGATGATGGTAGAATACCAAAGGACATCTTTTTTGGTGAATTACAGATGGGTAGGAGATCTCAGGGTCGGCCTCTACTACGATACAAAGATGTGTGTAAGCGGGACATGATTGATACAGGCATTGATAATGCACAATGGGAGCACGTCGCCGCTGAACGTGTTGCATGGAGGGCAACTATCAGAAATGGAATAAAGACAAAGGAGAAAATGATTGCAGATAAAGCACACACAGAGCGTGAGAGACGTAAGATGGTGCAAAATGGTGGAAATGACCATGTTTTCACATGCACCTACTGTGGGCAAACATTTGCAGCAAGATTTGGCCTTACCAGCCACACTCGCCACCGCCATGGATCGTAGTTATTGCCATATGACAGTTATTAAGCCTTTTTGAAGCACAATGTACCAAACTATCGTCTGTCAAGACGGAAAGGTGCCAATGTAATTTATGTATGAGTTGTATTATGTGGTGTAGTTTAGTTCTTAGTCCTGAAATGTTAATGGAAATAATAACTAAATCACCCATTGACAAAAATTTAAACTAAAGAGGTGCTTGTTACTTAAGACACAATGTTACATTAATATAATCCAACTGTTCAAAGCTGAGGTTCAGATATTTCAGTATATGTGGTTGTTGGGGGATGTGCCGGGTCTTCATCCTCAGGATCTGTATCTATAATTAAGTTCTTGAATTGTTCCGTATTGCTGTTGTCTTCTTCCGGAGTGTTTTGTGTATTATCTTTCGTCGCTGGTTCTTTTGTTTGGTGGTTGAAGTTCTTGTTTTGGATACTGTCGATTGATTTGTTGTCTTTTATTTGCTGGATGGAACTTTTTTTTTTTTTTTGTGGTGTCGCTGGTGGCGATGTTTTGTCATCCTCGTCGCTGTCATTTGTGTTTGTTTGTCTTGTTTTTTGCCTGCAGTCGTTTCCTATGCTTGGGGTTTATGACTGCAATGTATCCTTCTGTGTATTCTTATGTTGTTTTATCTGTATGTTCTACTTCTATTATGGACTTTTCTATCGGGTGGATAGCCGGAGCTTGGATAGTTGGTAGTGGTAGTAGTGGTCGTTGTGGTGATGGCGTTGGTGGTATCGGCGTCGAATGCTCGGCTTGTGTTCTTAGAAGCGGTGGAAAATCCTCCACCGGGTGCGGATTGATCGTTGGTTTAGTTGTTCTGATCAGGCACATGTTGGCCCAGTGGTCGTCCTCACCCCATGTTAAACAGCAGTTGCGCCTGCCAGGTACTGTTAATAATAATTTGTGGTTGGTGCCCACTATCCCCTCTGCTCGCATATGGATGTAGTGGGGCACCTCCTTGGTCGGCTTACACAAATCCCCCGCCCCCCCCCCCCCATACTTTCCATACCCATTTTTAATGGGGAAAACTTCGGGGTTTTCATCTCAAGTTGTTTGATGAATCAAATATTTGACCCCTTCCGCTGTTATTGTAGCGGGGAGCCAATTAATAGTAGGTCTCTGACGCTCTCTATCAGAGTGCTCCAGCGTTATCTTATTCTCGCTGTTGCTATTTTTAAACACTCTGCCATGCAGCTTTTCGTACACCATTTTCTTCGCGTCTGGTGTCAGACGCAAAAACCATTTTGTTGGTGACTCAAATCTGTATATCGATTCAATGCCGCTTGCTGTCACGCCGCCAGGGCCAATCAGCATGCTATAATCATGGCCGGGGACGACTTGGCCGTGGCGCCTGGCCCGCTTACCGTAACAATAACGGTACCGGCCCTGTGGGAGCCTCTCCCATTGAACAGATTTAGAGGCACAGTGACTGGAACCATATTTGCCATCTCTACGAATTGAGTTTGAAATATGATTACGATATCTCAATAAATATACGGTAATAAAAGGAAATGCAATGAAGCACGTTCGAAAGGTAGGCACAATTCTGAAGTGATGCGAAGAATAATTTGAATAACAAAAATCCAATAGGGCAAATAGCACGAACACGGCGATCCAGAGAGAGTTCAGAGAGAGGTGAAAATACGTCCGCCCGATAAGAACAGATACTACACTTGTTTTGATTTATCTTTCTTACAACTTTTGCTGTGCCTTGCAATCCCTTTCCGACATTCATCGTATGAAGACATCATATTATCATGAGCGTTTATTTTTTAAAACTTTTATTGAGTGTTAAAATCGTTGCTAAGTGTATTGTTCGTGATTTTACAGAGCGGTGCCTGTGGGCGTGTAGGTGACATATGCGCAAATTTGCAAACATTTTATACATTGAAACATTTTTACATTGATAATAGTTCTAAGGAAACATTTCAAACAATAACAAGATGATAGTGCACCGTTGTTATTTCCCCTGCCACCCCCTTCACCTGCGGCTCCAACCCCACCAATACCATCACCACCACTCGGTAATGATGAACATGGCAGTATAAACTTGTTAGAAACAACCGGCGACGGCGGTAGCAGCATCGACAACAACAGTATCAAGATGGTGAGAAAGGAGGGATGTGACAGTATACTAGCTTACAATGCAGAAAGGATAGTGATTGCATTTATAATGTTTGTGTTGTTACATGCGTTCTGTGTGTTCAGTATTTGTGTGCGTGTATTTACAGAGCGTTGCATGTGGGTGTTGTCACCAACTGGCTTGAGGTAGCTCCCGGTTGGGCAACCACTCAGCCAAAATCATTTTCTTCTGCTGGTGTTTAGTTCTGGATGCAGTTTAAGATCCCCTAACTCTGTCAGAAGGAACTAATTGCTACCCCAGATCACAGAGAGAAAACGTGGAACAAATGTCTGTTATGCTGATTTAAGACACTGTCCCTGATACTCAAGAAAACAGCCAAGAAGTGGCTCGTTGAAGATAGAATATATCTATATAGATTTGGCTGTACTTGGTATCACCAGAAGTGAGAAAGGAGGAGTTAAGACATGCAACGTAATCTGGTTACTTATGACTGCATAGGCAAGAGACCTCCCGGACATAGATTCCCACTTCTGGACAATATGTGCGAACCCCCACTAAATGATATAATGTGTGTACTTGATTACGCTACACAAACATTTATAAACATTTAGAATTATACAGACAACTGAGTTTAAAATACAACAACTGTGTTTATTATTGCTATTGATGATCATATGATGATGATGATTATATTATGGTATACGTAACTCATCTGGCTGAAAAGCTCAGAAGCACATAGGTCATGCTTCCCCCAGTGAGACGCAGTTCACTGTCAGATTGAAGGAGTCCAAATTGGTCCCTCACAAGGCTAAGTCACTTCCTGATATGGGTTGTTGACTGTCCATTGCTCCTAAGAGATCTGGTTTATAGCTAGGAAATTCCATCATAATACTTCGTACAGAAGTCCAACAGAACGAAATGTTAATATTTCTCCAGTAGGTATCCTAAGAATGCTATTGTGAATTTGCGTCTGAAGTCTTGCTGGCCATGCATGTAGTTTTATTCTATTCAATTCCTGGCTAGTTTCCAGGTTGGTTAATTAATATGTCCCATTTTCATTAACTCCGCCTATTTTTCCATGTAAGATGACGGGATGGATTAAGTCCTAAACTCTTCTCCCCCCTCCTCCTTTCCTGTGAAGGGTAGTTTCATCTGTCAATCAAATGGACCGAGGCCCCGCCACGCCTGAAACAATGAAACATGCTTTGGCGGCAAGGCAGTTGCGTCATTACATTCCAATAGGCTATTAACACCCGCCTTCCTGGGTTGCTGGCAATAGTGGGTCAGCCATGTGTTCCTACTTTGCCGCTGTATTGCCGTGAGGTGTCAAGTATCTGGTCCTAATTGCTCCTTTGTGGTGGCAACTCAGACGTTGTCCCGTCTCCCCAATGTCTGGACTTATAGATAGGTGTTAGGCCTGCATTATATTGCCGTCTTTGGATCACACGGGGTTTTCCCCTGAGTAGCACTGCCATGTATTATTTCAGACGGGTCTGGCTGACCCTCTTATCTCCCATTCTGCCGTGGCTTGTAAACTAACACGTCAATCTCAACTGACTGGCTCCGCGATGTCTGGTTGATCAGAACATCAAAGGGAAAATCTCTTAGATGTAGAGACCAGACGTTGCTTTGATCTACCAATGTAGTAAAAATGATAGTGCGGGCTCTAAGTGACTCTGTATTTTTCTCTTACGTTTTTATCCTCTTCTGGTGAACGTTTATTCTTTTAGAGAATTTTTTAGAAAAATATTGTGGGCTCTGTAATTCCTTGAAAACTTGGGTAATTATGATGCTGCTGGGGCTGTCCCGCCACAGGTGTGTAGATGACATATGTGTAATAATACAACAATTTATTCATTGGCATACTTACATATGAAAGGGGGAAGGGGCGGGGTGGAGTGGGGGCGGGGGGTGTTACCCCCAAGAACATTTGCTTTACTATATTTGTTTTCCCCGTCACCCCCTTCACCAATTGGCTCCAAACCATCACCACCTCTTCGGTAATGATAATAATGGCAGTAAGCTTTTTAGAACCAACCAGTGAGGGCGGTAGCAGCATCCACAGCAATAGTAACAAGCGGGGAGATGATGGATGATGATAATGATAAACAGTGATCATACAATTAGAAATAATAGCAATCAACCTATAATAATTTAATAGTTATACAGAGTTACATACTTAATCTCAGTATGAAAGCATTGTAATAGTAGTACAAATGCATTTGTGTTGTTAGTGGTTTTACATGCTTCCTGTGTGTTCAGTATTTGTGTGCGTGTATTCACAGAGCGTTGTATGTGGGCGTGTATGTGACATGTACATATTTTATTCATTTGGCATATTTACATGTGAAGGGGGGTAACCAGGAGAAAGAGAAAGTTTTTCCATTTTTGTTTCCCTTGCCACACTCTCACTTATCAGACCTACCACACTAATGCCTTCATCCCCACTCTCTGGTAATGATGGTAAAGGCAGGATAACTATTTGAACTCACTGGTGAGGGTATCAGCACAGGCAACAACAACCATGAGCAAGTGGGGAGGGGGCACATGGGGGATGAGGTTATATATTAATAGTGATGACAATCATCATTTGTTTGTTGTTTTAAATTCGCATATCCTTTACAGGACATCGCTGTCAACAGCAGCATCTTTCAGCTGTCTGTTGATTTCTTGGCAATATTACGCTCAGTAGTTTGCCATTGCTTTCTGAGCGGCCGGCTCAGTTATCCTGCAAGCAGTGTTGCAATTGTAGTACTTTTCGCGCTTAATTTAGTGCTTTTTCAAGTCACTTAGTGCGAAAATTTTCCTTTTAGCGCGGCCGCGTAAATTTAGTGCTTCACAAATTGGTGCTTTTTTGGGGTGGGTAAAAATTACTTTAAAATTCATTTTGGGAACACTAAAAAACCGAATTTGAACTGAAGCAAGGGAATAAAACAGTCTTAGTACGTTACCGCGCAATATTCAACTAATTTAACTCCCTTCAATACGATTTAGCTGAAAGCGAACGCCATCTTGCACACAAGTCCAAACGTCAATACATTAGCTTGTAATCGAGTTCATAATTTTGTGGTGTCTACATTATCCTTTCATTTAAGCTTATTTGTGTTTCACCATGAGCAAGAAATATTGTCAACATTTCAGAGAACAGTGGCTCAGTGACACGAGATTTCAAAAATGGTTGTTACAAGTAGAAGGGGATAATACTAAGTGTTTTTGCAAATATTGCAAATGTTCCATTGTAGCCAGGTTAAATGATATTGAGAGGCACAAGAATACAATAAAACATGAGAAAGCCGAACAACCATTCAGTACACAAAGGCAAACAACAACTGCATTTGACAAACTGAAAGATGATGTCAAAGAAACAGAAGGATGCATGAGTTTGTTCATAGCTGGCCATTGTTCGCTTCGCGTTGTTGACCATTTAAGTGAACTTTGCAAGGTACACTTTGGTGACAGCAAAGGTTGCAAGAACTTTAAGCTTAGGAGAACTAAGTGCAAGCAGTTATTTCAAATGTACTTGCACCATATTTCATAACAGACTTGACAGCTGATATTGGCAAAAGTAAATACAGCTTATTGATTGATGAGAGCAATAACATTTCTGAAACTAAGATACTTGGAGTAGCTATTAGGTACTATTCAGAGACAATAAAGCAGTTTGTGGTTACTTACTTAGATTTAGTTGAACTGAGTGACTGCAACGCACAGGCAATATGCAATGCGTTAAAAGATGGGTTAAATAAGAATGGACAGAATGGACTTGAGTTGCAAAGACTAGTTGCACTCGGCACTGACAATGCGTCTGTCATGACAGGTGTAAACAATGAAGTATATACAAAATTACAATCCGAAGTTCCTCATCTGGTACTAATTAGGTGTGTATGTCATTCCCTTCAGCTGGCAGTGTCATAGGCTGCAGCTGCTTGTCTGCCCAGGAACATCGAGTTCATGATTAGAGAAACATATAACTGGTTTTCTCACTCAAGTCTTCGTCAAGCAAAGTACAGGGAGCTTTTTGCTTCAATAAATGATGGACAACATCCGCTAAAGATTGTTCAATTAAGTCAGACACGATGGATGTCCATTCTATCTGCCATTGTCAGAATATTGCAGCAGTGGGTCGAGCTCAGAACTCATTTTGATGTAGCAAGACTCAACGAGCGCTGTTATACAGTAGAACTTCTACATTCTATGTTTAGCGACATGAAAAACTATGTGTATCTCATATTTCTCAAGCATATTCTCGGAGAAGTTCAAAGTGTGAATAAGAAATTTGAAGCACATATACAGAATCCAACAAACCTACTCAGCGATCTTGTCCAACTTACAGATTCTATCAGTTCAAAGATTGCTATTCCTGGGGGAAAATATAACAGAAAGTGATGCTATTCAAGATTATTTAGATCCTAATCCCAATCTAGGTTATGAGTTTGAGAATGGCAAATGCTGTCATGATTACAAACTACCTAAGGATATTCTACGAAAAATTGGATCACACGAATCTAATACACGTTTCTTTCAATCATCATCATCATCATTGCAAGAGCAAACACAGCAGGAAATAGCTACAGAAACTGAAGAGGAGTTGTCTGACTGGGATTTGGCAGATCTGGAATAAACTTCATTCTAATAGTCAGTGATAATAATAAATTATAATGCGCTACTTTATAACATTTTGAATGAATACCGCCAGGGCTTGTTTTAGTGATTTCCCAAAAATATTATTGCAATTTAGTGCTTTTTTGGCTCGAGAGTAGTTCTGATTGGGATTTGGCGGATGTGGAATAAACTTCATTGTAATATGAAGTGATAATAATAAATTATAATGTGTTACCTTGCTACATTTGTAATAAAAACAGTTGGTGCCTTTTTTTTTTTGGTGCTTTCCAAAAAATTTCGGTGCTTTTTGGGGTCGATTTTGGTGCTTTTTCATCAAAGGGAGATGGCAACACTGCCTGCAAGTACCAGCCGCTGCTGGATATAGCATTTCCAATCCAATCCAATTTCGAAAAGAAAAAAAAAAACTTTCCACCTTGTCTCAACCAGCGCGTGCGGCATCGGTTATAATAGCGGTGGTTCATGGTGCATGGATTATTACTTTCTCTGTGTGCCAGTGGAAGCTGGCTTATCTGTTGTGTAGTTTATGTCTGTGACGTCAGCTGAGGGGATTCGTTGGCCGGCAAGTTTTCCTTTTGTGTCTTTGTAGGCAGTTTCTTCTGTCAGTGTTGGCTTCTGGCTCGTCGGATGTGTCACGTTTTAGTTGAAGACTGGCTTTCCCTTGAATTTATTCGTAAATGTGAATGGGATGCTGGCTTCTTCTTGAGGTCTTGCTTTTGTTTTATTCTTGGCTTTATCATGCGTCTCTTTGTTTTCTCTTCCATGTAATGTCTTTAACAGCTTTTCAATGTTCTCTACAAAAACATCATCGTCTGGTTTTTCTGTGTTCTTTTCCGCGACTTTGGTTGTTTTGAATTGGGTTGACTCTCTCTCTCTCTCTGATTTTAATAGTTTTCTCTCAGCTTGAATTGCTTGTAGTATCTCTTCGTTCTTCTTTATTGTTAGCGCCATGTGCCCATGATATAGCATGTGCGTTAGTTTGTTTTTTTTTAAAGTAAGATGTTTATTCTCTGAATAGTGACGGTCAATTGAGGCCTGATAGCATGTGCGTGGCGAAAGATTTGAACGTTGTGAAGAGAAACCAGAGTAACATATTACTCTATCAGATGGCAAATATACCTCAAGGTCGTGCAGGTTCTTTATACTGTTGTTACATTGCATTATACCTAATCTAAAATATACGTAATAAAGAAACAAAATATGTCACCCACTTATAATCTTCACATTATAACCATCATGATAGCATTCAAGTGTCAGATTCCAGTATGAGTTATTCAACAGCAATATTTTCAATCAAATCATCCGAAACAAACTCCGAAGAGTCATGTCCCTTCTTAACAGTTAATATAATAATAATTATTACAATAAATAAACAATAAATATTATGCCCATTTATTTTACGGATAACAACTTTCCCCTCCCCTCGCTATCTATCTATCTCGCGCGCGCGCGCGTGGGAGTGAAAGAACACAAAAAGGACGTCGGTTTTATGACTTTATTTCGGATCTTGTCAGTTTTTCCTCCTCAAAATATTATGAAATGTTAAATCGTATTCGGTATTCTTAAAGTTAATTTCCTAACAATGGACAGCATTTTGCATATTTCAGAAATGAGCTCACCTTCGGGATTGTAATCTTCTGTATAATTTGATATCAGTTGGTCTATGTTATGCAAAATTGGCATATGATGAAAACATTTAGAAGAGAGTGTTGTTATTTACCCTTGGTATGCAAATGATATAGATATTATAGGGGAAAATGAACAAAAGACATTGGAAATATTGACTCACTTAAAGGAAAAAAGCCCAACATATGGGGCTGGCTATCAACCAAGATAAGACAGAATATATGGTAATTTCAAGAGAAGGAATGGCTAAAAACTCTGGCCACATACAAGTAGATAATATAACCATTAAAAGAACGGAAACATACAAATACCTGGGTACAATCTTCAACTGCTCCAACATCATAAGGGAAGAAATACAAACTAGAATCAATTCTGGAAATAAGATATACTATGCACTACAACATCGACTAAAATCAAATGCGCTATCTCGTAACACCAAAATCACAATATACAAAACACTGATCAGACCAGATGTGCTGTATGGCTCTGAAACCTGGAGTACAACGAAAGGAGACGAAGCCTTGTTACAAACCTTTGAGAACAAAGTTTTAAGTCGCATCTTTGGACCCATTAGGGATACACAAAGGGGAGAGTGGAAAAGAAGAAGTAACAAAGACATTCATTGGCACCTTGCCGTCTTGACAGACGATAGTTTGTGCTTTAAAAAGGCATAATAACTTTTAACTATGGCGGTAGCGAGTGTGACTGATAAGGCCAATTTGCGCTGTAAATGTCCGTTCACAGTGGGTGCATGTGAACACGTGGTCATTTCCACCATCATGCACCATCTTACGTCTCAAACGCTTGGTGTGTGACTTTTCTGCAATAATTTTCTCCTTTGACTTTATTCCATTTCTGATATTTGCCCTCCATGCAACACGTTCAGCGGCGACTTGCTCCCAATGTGCATTATCAATGCCTGTATCAATCATGTCCCGCTTACACACATCTTTGTATCGTAGTAGAGGCCGACCCTGAGATCTCTTACCCATCTGTAATTCACCAAAAAAGATATCCTTTGGTATTCTACCATCATCCATCCTCCTAAGATGTCCTATCCATCTAAGTCTACGAAGACTGAGCATGGAATAAACTGTCACACAACCTGATCTTTCCAATACTTCAGTATTTGTGATTTTGTCTTGCCACTTAATACCAAGAATTCTTCGCAGACACCGCATATGAAAGCTGTTTAAGTTGTTCTCTTGGTGTGAGTAAGTTGTCCAGGTTTCACTGCCATAGAGAAGAGTACTAAGGACACAGGCTTGATAGACAAGGACTTTTGTTTTGGCAGTAAGCTTCCTGTTCTCCCAGACTCTTTTTCTTAACCTGTGCATTGTTGTTGCTGCCTTACCAATCCGGATGTTGATTTCCTGATCTAGGGATAATTTGCTATTTACCACTGATCCTAGATATGTAAAATGGTCTACTATCTCTAGTTCGGCGTCGTCAATAAAGATTGATGGTACCCCATGTGCACCTTGTGACATAATCTGTGTCTTCTTTTTGCTAATTGTTAAACCAAATTCAGAACAAGCATTGGAGAATGCAGATAGTAGACATTGCAATTCTTCCTCAGAGTGGGTCGTAACTGCAGCATCATCTGCAAAAAGCAACTCTCTGATCAGTACCCTCCTAATTTTGGTCTTAGCCTTCAATCTCTGAGCATTGTAGAGGCCGCCATCTGAGCGTGAGTGAATGTATATACCACCATCCTGATCATGAAATGCATATTTCAGTAGAAGTGAAAAGTATATTCCAAAGAGGGTGGGAGCTAGTACACAACCTTGCTTAACTCCACTCTTGATTTCAAATTCTTCAGAAGTTGCACCATCAAACTTGATTATACCCTTCATGCCTGTGTGGAACGATTCCACAATGGACAGAAGAGTTGGTGGGCAGCCAATCTTCTTTAGTGCCTTGAACAGACCCTCACGACTGACCAAATCAAATGCCTTTGTGAGGTCGATGAAGGCAATAAACAGTGGTTGATTCTGTTCACGGCATTTTTCTTGCATTTGTCGCAATGAGAATATCATATCAGTGGTAGACCGGTTCTGTCGAAAGCCACACTGTGATTCGGGGTAGACTTGATCTCCTAGGACTTGAAGTCTGCGCAGAACAATTCTGGCAAATACTTTTCCAACAATACACAGAAGTGAGATACCCCTATAGTTGTTGCAGTCGCTCCGATCACCCTTGTTCTTGTACAGTGTTATGATGCTTGAATCTTTGAAATCCTGTGGGACTTGTCCTTCACGCCAGCATAGCTCTATTAGCTGGTGGATCTGTATAGTGAGTGTGTCTTGCCCACTCCTGATAACCTCTATTGGAATCCCATCCTTACCTGGAGCCTTGCCAGATGCAAGTTCATTTATAGCACACTTAACTTCTGTTATGGTGGGAAGTGTGTCCAGGTGGTCAAGAGTTGGTAGAGCCTCTATGGCGTTGAGGGCATCATCCGCTAGTTTGGTCTCACTTGAGTAAAGCTCCAAATAGTGCTCTACCCATCTGTCCATCTGCTGTTTCTTATCAGTGATGATTTCTCCAGTCATGGTTTTCAATGGTGCACTTCTTTTGATCACTGGACCGCAGGCTTTCTTTATTCCTTCATACATGCTTCTTATGTCTCCCTTATCACTTGCGATTTGAATGGACTCACATAACTTGATCCAATAATCATTTGCACACTGCCTGGCAGCCTTTTGCACATCCTTCCTAGCTTGCCTAAGCTCACTCAGAGTGTTACGCGTTGGTCTTTCCTTGTTTCTTAAGAGAGCTTTCTTCTTCTTATCAATCAAGGGCTGCAGAGTCTCGCTGTTGGCCGCAAACCAGTCCTGCCTCTTATGATCCACAGTGCCGTAAACCCCTACAGCAGTTTTATAAAGAGTTTCCTTAATTTGACCCCACTTTTCATTTAATGTACAATTTTCTGGTGTATCAGTGAAAGCGTCTTCAAGTTGCTGTTGAAACTGAAAGCACTTTTCAGGATCATGAGTGTTAATAATATTAATCCTGAGGCTAGATTTGTGTTTAGCTGTGTAGATTCTCTTTGGTCTCAATCTAACCCTTGCAACAACCAAAGAATGATCCGTATCACAGTCAGCACTGTGGTAACTACGAGTCAATGATATATGGTTCAGATGTTGTCTCCGTGTGATGATGAAGTCCAGCTGGTGCCAATGGCCGGATCTTGGATGTTTCCATGTGACCTTATGCATCTCTTTTGTTTTAAAAAAGGAGTTTGTAATACATAGGTCATTACTGGTGCAATGCTCCAGCAGCCTTTGCCCATTTCCATTCATGCGACCGATGTTGTATTTTCCAAGGCACACTGGCCATGAACTCGAGTCCTTGCCCACACGAGCATTGAAATCACCGAGCATATAAATGTAGTCAGATTTTGGAACTGCCTTGATCACGGAGTCTAACTCCTCATAGAACGAATCCTTCACATCATCAGAGGAATCGAGTGTCGGTGCATATGCAGTAATAATGGTGGCAAACCCACAAGAGGTTGCCAAGCGCAGGGATAATAGTCTTTCATTTCCTCCTGCTGGAATTTCAATCATTCCCAGTAGCGAATTCTTCACTGCAAAGCCCACACCGTGTTGCCTTTTTTCTGCCTGCCCTCTACCCTTCCAGAAAAAGGTGTAGTTGTCTTCCCTGAGTGACCCTTCCTCAGCGAGGCGAGTCTCCTGCAGGCCAGCAATATCAATGTTTAGACGATTGAGTTCGGCATCAATCACAGCCGTTTTTCTCACATCGTCAATATTGGTCAAGTCAGTGGAAAATCCTGGACACATGGTTCTCACGTTCCAGGTTGCAAGCCGTAGCTTGAGGTTTCTATTTTTATTTTTACCTGGTGCATTGGTTTTACAGCCTGCGATTCAGATTTTGTCCTAGCCCCAAGCACCCATTGAAGCAGGCAGGCTGTGGCGGATCAGCACCCAATTGGCTGGGGGCTGCCCAGCTTGAGGCGGGCGGTAGCTGATCAGTGACACCTATAGGTGTCTCCCACCGTCAGAGGCAACGCGTGGCGCCCCATGTCTACGCCAACTGACAAGGACTTATAACCCGTAACAGTTGCCTCTCGCTTTGATTCCGAGACCGGTTAAGACCAGGGATGGAGTTATTGCCTCTCCATAGCACAAAGCCTGGGCTAAAATATAGAGATCATGTGTTGCCCATGCAGCATGATCCCTCTCTCGGCCTGCCTAGTTTACTCCAGAGGAAAGGTAACACCCCTACATCTGGAACAAGACAAGCTGCAGAAGCTGCCGGATCAGCAAAGCAATGCTCTAACTGTCCGCCTGTCGGAGCTTCGATCCTAGACCAGTCGCCAACCAAGGCTTAGGGCCTGGTCTGCCCTGCCCTGCCCCAACAAAGACATTATGATCTGTTTAAGTCCCCGTTAATCACTGGTATCATGAAGGCTAATAGACTACAATGGCTGGGGAATATAGAAAGAATGGAAGACAATAGGGAAACAAAACTCGCTTACACTCAGGAAATAAATGACCGTAGACCCCGAGGTAGACCAAGAAGACGGTGGAGAGATAATATATATATATACAGACCTACAAGCACTTGGAATCAACGACTGGCAAGAGAAGGTCAACCAGAGAGACGAATGGAGACGGATTGTATCTGCAGTAAAGAACCTCAATGGCTCGGAACGCTGAAGAAGAAGAAGGAAATTCTCTATGTGCTGTAATGGCCTTTAAATAGTTTGTGCGAGAGCTTGGCTGTACAAGTTATCTTCGTTTGACAGACAATTTGCAGATTTGGTAAATATTAAAACGAACGATAGGGTTTATAAATCAACATGTAAAGTGAATCGATTTCCTCTGAAAGGTAAGAAAGCTCAACGATTGAAATGTATGTAAATTTGGTACATGTACCAGATTGCTCCCATCATCATCATCCTCAAGTGCCCTGCCAGCTGGCGTTGGCATTCATGGCTCTCCACAGATCTCGGTCTTTGGTTTTCTGGATCAACTCTGCTGCTGATATTCCTCCGTGTCACCTTGTTAAAATAATGACAGAAAATGGCACATGTGACACGAAAATCACACAAACGAATTGAACTGCTGAAGTTAGTTAGTTAGTCGACAGATCATCCTCATTGCACATCGAACTATTCAGTCCATAAGTGCTCGGATCCCCTCCTCAGCAAATCCCGCAGCGTGTAGCGGCTCACGACACCAGTTCTGTGTTGGTTTATCAATCTTCTTTGGCTTCCTGCGTAGTGTTCTTGTTTTGGCCACCCCTCTTTTAATTTGCTGTTCTCGCAGTCTGGCCATGGTATGCTGCAGCCATGGAACTGCTGAAAGTGTACATCAAATAACAAGTAATAAATACTTGTGTTTAAATAAATAAAACTAAAACAGAAATTGAGGCATGTTGAATGTCACGTGTATTCAAGCCTGCTGTATGATGGAGTGGAAACATAGACCTTGACTTCAAGTTCCCTTGCGGACTGGACACGTGTGAAATAAAATCTGCGTGTATGACATAATCGAATCCTTAAATTCATCGCTCTTTCCTTTCATGTTGAGGGGATAGCGCGAACGCAGTCCCCCTTACGAAAAAATTACGCACTCGAGTCACCCACATTTGGGGTGATCGCAGGCGTCAACCCAACCGAAGTGCAATGGAAGGGCCTCAACCTGGGAGCACCACCTTATTGATCATGGTAGCTCCCGTGCCAGGTAAGTATGCTTCTTAAATGTGAACATATGACTTAAACTTTAGATGCAGTTTGATTGATTGATTGATTGATTGATTGATGGATCTAGGAACCGACATCACAGCTGTCAGAGCCTAGCAGCAACATCGTTACGGCGCCCGGCGGACAAGAGTTGTCGCGCTGGCGAGATTCTTACCTGACACGCGACCAGCGCTGACGACAGACGCACGCAAAGCCACGTGACCCCACCAGAGGCAGTGGGCAGTGTGTGTTAATCTCAGACCAAGCTGGGACTGGACATCTGAACGGACGTGTGTGTCGAGAGCAAGGCGTTTTGTGTGAATCTCCGTGGTTGTGAGCTGAACGACTGATATCGTGAGCGTCAGACCTATGAGCTGTATTGTGGTTGTGAGTTGTTATATGTTGTACATTGCTGTAACTATTGTTATGTATTTAACGTGGTAATAAATCCATAGCAATTGTGTTGCTGTGTCTTACGTCGAATCACGTTGTACTTGTACTGTCTCACATGTGTTAGCCAACGAGCCTAATATAAGATCCTGACATGTGTGGACGTGGGTTGCTCGTCTTTATTTAAGAACCTAATATATTTAGACGTGTGTTGTTCGTCTTTGTTAAATTAAAACTATAATTCTTGTACTTGTAAAATTTGTCAAGGTTATAGTGATGTACATGTGATCGGAAAAGTCTCAGTGTGATCCATTACTACATTGTCTAAATATGTTTAATATCATTAGGAAATGTACAGTACATATTGTTTGATCCTGTAAACGTGTTAAACATTTGTGATTTGTGAAAATTGTCACCGTTTGACCTTGTCAACATTGTGATTTTGCCGCCATTTTGACCTTGTCGCCATCTTGTAAACTTGATGTCTTTGTCCTTACTGAATGTCATCTTGATGTAAGTGATGTGTCATCAATGTTAGTGAGTGTTCAAATACAGATAGATTGTTTTTGTGTATTGAGTTTGTGGAACGCAAAGAGTTTTGGAAAGAGTGTAACTTCTGTTGAAAGAAACACTGTTGACGACAAATTTACGACATACAATTATACTCGACGCCATCCAAACCCAATCAACACTTAGTGACTTACAGGCACACACCAACAAACACACGCTAACTTATTTCTCTCCAAAAACAAAGCAGGTTTTTTGTTTGCGTACCATCCATAACCCTGCCGTAGAGGTCATTAGTGGTTCCGAAGTACGACCCTACAGTTTTTCTAGCCCGATTACCCAACCATTCGTCACCATATCCAAGGGCACTTGAGTATATTTTTCTTTACTTTAACTGTACGTATGCATTAGTGGGCACGCATCGTATAGTCAAATCAATTGTAAGTTGTTTTTCTACTAACCATTTACAACATATTTTGTGTGGTTGATTTTCATTGAAGTACCCGGGGAGAATGTCAGAGCCTAGCAGCGACATCGTTACGGCGCCCGGCGGACAAGAGTTGTCGCGCTGGCGAGATTCTTACCTGACACGCGACCAGCGCTGACGACAGACGCACGCAAAGCCACGTGACCCCACCAGAGGCAGTGGGCAGTGTGTGTTAATCTGAGACCAAGCTGGGACTGGACATCTGAACGGACGTGTGTGTCGAGAGCAAGGCGTTTTGTGTGAATCTCCGTGGTTGTGAGCTGAACGACTGATATCGTGAGCGTCAGACCTATGAGCTGTATTGTGGTTGTGAGTTGTTATATGTTGTACATTGCTGTAACTATTGTTATGTATTTAACGTGGTAATAAATCCATAGCAATTGTGTTGCTGTGTCTTACGTCGAATCACGTTGTACTTGTACTGTCTCACATGTGTTAGCCAACGAGCCTAATATAAGATCCTGACAACAGCATTCGGGACATTCCCATAAGCGCTCCGTCCCCATCCTCAGCAACCAGCGAAGAGTTCCAACACTAATAGTTCCATTAGCAATCTGATGTCCGTCTCGCCTTTCCTCTGAGCGTCGAGCAGTACTTTAGATGCAGTAAGATTCGCTAAGTGTTTATGCAATGACTGCACACAGTTTATTATTCAAAAAATTAAATCTGTCACAAACATCAGATGCCCATGTATGCTTTGCTACAGGTTAAACAAAACTTATAAGCGGTCTATCTATATATTAAATGTTCTTTGTCAGTTGGGACAAAGAAACATTTCTGATGCTCTATTGCGAGTTATTTCTCTTGGGGAAACATAACAGAATGCAATGCTATGTGCATTCGATTCTCTCCCTTTAGTTTTCCGACTATTTTCGCTCTCTTTCCTTCTTCGTAAACAATATAAAATGACACAAAGTAGTGCAGCTTTACATAACAAAATTAAGAAATCTCTCTCTCTCTCTCTCTCTCTCTCTCTCTCTCTCTCTCTCTCTCTCTCTCTCTCTCTCTCTCTCTCTCTCTCTCTCTCTCTCTCTCTCTCTCTCTCTCTCTCTCTCTCTCTCTCTCTCTCTCTCTCTCTTCCCACAATCTTGCTTCTCTATACCTATCTATGCCATGTGTATTGCTGGCGGTCGGATCTTATACAGCCCCAATAACACATGCACTGGGTGATTTGATCCTTAAATACGTTGTATAACAATCAACCTTACTGACTCTATTTCATAGGAAACAGTATGAGTGAAGCCTCGTATTTGTAGACCGACCTACTCCGCATTCCTCATGTGGTATGTCGCAGGCACTTTTCCTCTCTCTCTCTCTCTCTCTCTCTCTCTCTCTCTCTCTCTCTCTCTATTTATATATATATATATATATATATATATATATATATATATATATATATATATATATATATATAGGCTGGTAGCGGTACTATTTACTTACTTACAAGATTCCCACGTTCGCCGGAATAACATATGATGATAGTCTGTTATATTTTAAACTATTCGTAACATTCATTCTAATATACCCTACGGTGTAGGGTCTGAAAAATAGTCTTTAGACTCATTATATTACTCCTCTTCACGGAAATCTTTAGTAAATTTTTTTTTTATCTTTCTCATAACTTTTGCTGTGCCTTGCAATCCCTTTCCGACACTCATCGTATGAGGACATCATGTTATCAATATCATGTGCTTTTTTTTCTTATTTTTTCATCATTTATTAACTATATTGCGTAATAAACAGAAATGTTTGAAACAATTAATTACAAATGCATCAATTACATCCTATGAAAATCAGAACGTATGTACATCCAAATTGTTGCACATAGTTTCCACAGCTACTCCCCTCCTCACATAACATTGAGAATACAGGTAAATTAGTCGTTACTTTTCCTACAGATCTTCTGTGGTAGAAATCTGACAAAGAAATGTTTCCTGCTCCCTTTGTCTTGACTTGTGGGTTGTGGATTCTTGCTTCAAGTTGTCACTGTTTTTTATGTTCCTCTTCAGTGTGTTATTTTCTTCCCGGTTTGTTAGATATTCTAAGTGGCTCTACGCCCGTGTGTTGCAGGGGCCCATAAGGGAAGCCAAGAATAGTAACACTGTAGCCTACTATTCATGTCGTAAGAGGCGACTAAGGAGGCTTGATGGTTCAGTTGCCCTGCTACTGAGTGAGTGCGTGGCGCGACACTATGAGCTGTGAGTTTCGTGTGAAATGCTTTTGAATCTGCTCGAGGTTTTTTGGAACGTGACTGTATGTTCGGAGCGATGGCAGCTGGCTATGTCCCAGAGTTGACCGGTTTTTGCCTTATGCAGAAATGCGTGGCTGCTGGGCTTCTGGTTGACTGCCACTACCGTCGATGATGAACTGTATTTTCGTGGAGGGGCATTCTGGCGATGGCATTATCATTATGTACAGTGAAATGTTTTTACATCTGCCCGAGGAAACATCTAGAAATATCTAGAATGTGTAGGTGAACATCTAGGACAACACCCGGATGGGAAAATGGCTGCCGTTTCCACCGAAGATGAGCTGTGTGGTTTCGTGGAGGACTTTTGTATTGGCATTCTGACTACGGCATTGTTAAACATCTGAAAACGGAACAGACGTCTAGTTTCTAGACTGTGTGGATGAACATCAAGGAAACATCCAGATGGAAAAAAGACTGCTTATTCCATCAGCGATAAACTGGGTGTTTTGTGGGGGACTATTGTGTTGACACTCTGGCGGCGGCATTATGCACAGTGTATCTGTGCGGGCTGTTGTTTGTCGAGACTCCTGTTTTTTCCACTAAATCTGCTGCTTCAAAGTCTGTTTTGATGTTAGTTTCTTGTAATAAAAGAAAATCTGGTTTGTGTTTGTGTATGAGTGTGACTATATGTTGTAATTTCATTTTCATACCACGAATATTCAAACTAATTAAACATAAGTTGTCTGCCATTTTTAAAATAAAATTAAACAACATGGTGGTTAAATTAAGTAATTACCTTTATCTTTCCTGTAGTAATTTAATTCTGGGTTGCGTCTTCGAGTTTGATGGTATGTTTGTAGTTTTCGTTGTCTTCGTGTTCTTCGTCGGTGTCTTCGTCAGTGTTTATAAAAAGTGGTCCTTCGTTGTCGCTGTTTTCGTCCTGCTTAGTAGCAGCTTTCTTGTATGGTTTGGAAGGAGAAGGGGAAGATCTTTCTTCCTCTTCTCTCATGTCTTTGTTTCCTGAGGAATTTCTCCTCTCTGCCCGCTGTCTTTTTCTGCCGTAGTGGACGGTTTGGAAATCTTCGTCGTTGGTTTCTTGTAAAATTGTTTTTGCTTGAGTTTCTGTGTCTGTCTCCGTTGTCACCGGTCCGCTAGCTTCCTCGACGTCATCTTGGGCGGCGTTGCCCTCGTCTGGCCTCGTGGCTTCTTTTGGGCCGGCTGTCTCTGCGACATCTTGTTTTTTGTTGTTCGAAATTGTTTGAGGTTTTCCCCCGAGTGAGGGGAAATCTTCTTGTGATCTTTCAGTTGGTTGTGTGATATTGATATTGTCTTTCTTCTGTCTTCGGCTCGGGCATTTGTTGGCCCAGTGTGAGTCCAGGCCGCATGTAGGGCATTCGGTGCGACGACCCACTATTGTGAAACTATACGGTGGTCTCCTGTGATTTTCCCAGGAGCCGTAATCTTGGCATAATGAGGTATTGTTATTTTGGGGGTGCAAAGAACTCCCCATTTTCCGCCACCGTACTTAATGCGGAATACTTCCGCATTTTCGTCACCAGTAGTCTGTTTTATGATGAACTTGACTCCCTCTGGAGGAAACGTGTTGGGAAGCCAATGAACCGTAACACGTTCTCGTTCCTTTTCGAAGTGTTCAATCGACACCTCGAGTCCCTCCGTCGGCAGTTTTATCTTTTTGCCGTGCAGGCCTTTGTAAACTGCCACATGGGCAGCTTGGGTCAGATTTACAAACCACCGCGTGGGTGTTTCATATCTGTAGATGTCTGCTACTCCGCCAGCAGGCACCCCGCATGGGCCGAGCAACGTGCTGGCAATTAAATGGGGCGTGCCTTTGGCCGCGGCGCCAGGTCCGGAAATAGTGAGAGCCAACGTACCTTTTTCATGAAGCGGTGTCCCCTCGAGAAAACGGTCGATGTCCACAGATTCCATGTTGTTAACTGAAGCCATGTCTGCTGTTGATGAAGTTCCGGAAATATCACCACAATGAAAAATCTAAATTTTTTTTTTTTTTTTTTTAAACGTTTATTGAGTGTTAAGAAACATTTGCATTTGTATTGTTCGTGTTGTTACAGAGCGTTGCATGTGGAAGTGTAGGTGACATATGCGCAAAAATTACAAATATTGTATACATTTAAACATTCCTCCATTGACATTGTTGTAAGGACATATTGTATATCAACAGCGTGATGGTAGTGGGCTGCTATTATTTCCCTTGCCGCCCCGCTCTCCTGCCAGCTCTAAAGCTCCTACCAAGTACCATCCCCATCGGTGACGATAACATGGCGGTGCACAAAATGTTTAGAACCAACCGGCGAGGGTGGCAGCAAAGACAACAATCACAGTATCAAAAAGGTGGGAAAGGGGGATGTGCAGTTTACGGGTTTACAAAGCCATATATATTTATAATGATTACAATAATACTAATGCAAATAACAACCAAATACATAAATAATAATATTAATAATGACAAGGAATAATTTTAAAATGCTAAAGGTGATAACAATAACACTGTTTTTGTTAAACAGCAATGATAATAAACAGCGATGATAATAATATTAATAGTTAAACCTGTGATTCCATTTGCTAAAATGATTATCTTAGGAATGGTGTTTACATGAAATACATCTATAATAATAATGACAAAGAGTAAAACTGCTAAGGGTGATAACAATAAAAGCAAAGATAATAGACAGCAAGGATAATAATAGTTAATCATGTGATTCCATTTGCTAAAATGCTTATCCTAGGAATGGTGTTTACATGAAATGCATCTAAAATAATAATGACAAGGAATAAAACTACTAAAGGTGATAACAGCAATGCTAATAAATGCAATGATAAGTACTCAATGAAAATAGTGATAGTCCCACTCTCACCCATTTGACCCACCACACTAATGTGTAATGATGGTAAAGGCAGGATAAATTTTGGAACCAAAGAGTGAGGGTGTCAGCAAAGGCAACAAACAAACCATGAGTGAGGGAAAGGGGGGGGGGGTCTCATGGGAGATGAGGTTATATATTAATAAAGGTTACTATAATAATAATGCAACTAAAACCAAATACATCAATAATAATGATGACTAACATTTACCTACTAAGGGTGATAACAGTACTGATAGTAACAGCAATGATAATAATAGTTATGATAATGATCCCACTTTCCAAAACTGTGATTCCATTTGCTAGAATGATTTTCCTAGGAATGGTGTTAGCATAGCATAGTAGGTGCATATAAATTGCAACATAGTAGAAGTAAAAGGAGTTGGTTTTCTTTTCCTCCTTGCTTATTGTTTGGTCTTATTTGTAAGGGTTCATTCATTGTTTTCCCTTCCTCTTGTGTGTGTGTGTGTGTGTGTTTTTTTTTTTTTTATTAATTACTTATTGTAAAAAGTAAACAAGCATCAGTATTAGCACAAATTTTTACAATCTTTACATTTTTGTTTCCCTTGCCACCCTCTCACCAATTTGGTTTCACTCCTCCAATGCCATTACCTCCCTCTCTGGGCAATGATGGTAAAGGCAGGATAAATATTTGAACCAAACCGGTGTGGGTATCAGCAAAGGCAGCATCAAGCCATGAGCAAGGGGAGGGGGGGGGGGGGCACATGGGAAAGGGGTTTTGGTTTATTACTAATGATGATAATAATAATAATGACAGGAGGAGGCATACTGAGGGTAATAACAGCAATTATAACAAACAGCAATGGTAATAATAGTTATGAAAATGATAAACATTTTTACAATATGTGATTCCATTTGCTAGGATGATTTTCTTTGTAATGGTGTTAAACATAGCCTAGCAGGTACATACACATGCAAACTGCAGTTTTAATAATACTTGGAGTAAAGGAGTGGGTTATATTTTCCTCCTTGTTTTTTTTTTTCCTAAATGTAGGGGTTCATTCATATTTCCTTCTTTGCTCTCTCTTTCTTTTTTTTTTTTAAATGAAAATTAAACAATTATTTGTATTTGCAAAAGTTTTTACAGTATTATTGGTTTGATAACCATATGTGTTTTTGTCTTTATTCATTCATTCAAACACTCACTCACATGATTCAAAGGGGGTGACTAAGCGAAAGGGAAATCTTTACATTTTTGTTTCCCGCGCTACCCTCCCACTAATTGTTCAATTCCATCAATGCTCTCCTGACCACCCTAGTAATGATGGCACAGGCAGGACAAAAGTTTGAACCAACCAGTGGGGTTAGTATCAAAGGAATCAAACTGTAAGCAAAAAGGGGGGGGGGGTCTTTTGACCATATGTGATCTATTTAATCATCCACTCACCATTCATTCACAGTTTCTTCTTTTTTTCTCTCACTCATGTATACCAAAATTACCAAAAAATTCCCAAATTTGCTAGAGTTGGTATACCATTTATACCAACTCTGGAAAGAGTTGTGATATTTTGTGCGTGTACATGAAGGAAACTAAATGTGTGTTATATGTGTGGTGTTTGTATCTGGCAAAATTTCTGCAGGTCCATATAAGTTGTCTGTAGTAAGAAAGTGCTACAAGTAGTTTTGTATGTATGTCCTTAGATGTCATTGGTATATTATTGAGAAAAATTGCTTTATATATGTCGGTTTGTTTGCCTGTGTGTGTTTGTATGAGGTGTTTGGGTGTTGCGCGTGTGGCAGTAATTGTTGGACACGTTTAATAAATGTGTTCCTCTGTCTCTTGTGTGTTGTTTCTACATAATTGACATTGTTTGGATATGTATGTTTCTACCTGTGTTGTGGGGGTCATACTGTATAACAGTCTATATGTGATCTCTCTAGCTTTTGGTGTTATGTGTTTGTTGTGTAGGTTTGAAAAGGTGCATGTGAAGTCAGTCATGAAGTATTTGTGTCCTCTTTTAATCCTAAGTCTTAGTGATGGTGCTTGTTCTCTAACTAAATGTTTGTATATTGTGTGTGTTGTTTGCTGTATTAACTGTTCATGTCCTTTTATTGCCTGTATGCATGTCTGATAGAATGTTGGCAGTCTTCCCTGGTAGTGTGCAGTTGCATTGTTAAGAGGTGTGAGATGTTTGATGTTGTGGCCTATGTAGTATAGTGCTAGTCTGTTCTGTTCTGGGTGTCTGATGATTTTACCTATGTGACTGATTCTAAGTGACAGTATTTTTGTCTGGATGTCCTGTAGTGAAATCCCGCCTTCTTTCCTGTCTTGTATGAGAGTTTTGTGTTTAATGCTGTGTATCGTGTTGGTGAAGATGAAGCGTCTGATTTGTTTGTTTATGTTTGTGACGGTCTGTTTAGGAGGGTCCAGTACTGTCGCTAAATATATTATTTTGGGTAATATGTATGTGTTGACTATTGTGCTTCTACCAAATATTGTGGATGTCTTGTACCTATACCTGTGTAACATGTCTGTGATCTGTTCGGTCAGTGCGTGCCATGTCCGTCTGTGTGTTTCTGTGGGATCGCATGGAAATGTGATCCCATACAGCTTCATGGTGTCTATGTGTTTCAGATCTGGAGGGAAATCAGCCTTTTGTTTCCACTTTCCCAGGCTCATTATCTGTGATTTCTGTACATTAATTTTGGCTCCACTGCCTTTTCCAAAATGGGTAAAGGTGTGGAGTACATTCCTTATTGATGTGTTGCTGGTGGGAAAGAAGGCAGTGTCATCTGCATAGGCGATGAGCTTCTGCTCTCCTATCCCATGCAGGAAGGTTCCTTTAATACTAGTGTCATACAGATATGATTAGAGCTCTAGATTTTTTTTTTTTTTTTAAACTTTTATTGAGTGTTAAGAAACATTTGCATTTGTATTGTTCGTGTTGTTACAGAGCGTTGCATGTGGAAGTGTAGGTGACATATGCGCAAAGTTTTACAACATTTGTTTCAACCTTTTTACATTTGAAATGGGTGGTAACGAAAAACGAGTACAAACAACAACAAGACGGTAGTATACCATTATTTTCCCTCTGTCACCCCCTCGCCTGTAGGCTCCATCCCCACCAATACCATCATCACCACTTGGTAATGAGGAAAATGGCAGTAAAACTTGTTAGAACCGACCGGTGAAGGCAGCAGCAGCATCAAAACCAACAGTATCGAAAAGGTGGGGGGGGAGGGGGGGGGTTGTCAAGGAGTATCCTAGTTTACAATGCAGGAGGGGTAGTTGTTGCGTTTGTATTGTTTGTGTTGTTACATGCGTACTGTGTGTTCAGTATTTGTGTGCGTGTTTTTACAGAGCGTTGCATGTGGGCGTGTAGGTGACATATGCGCAAAAATTACAAATATTTTATACATTTAAACATTTCTCCGTTGACATTGTTGTAAGGAAATTTTTTAAATCAAAAGCGTGATGGTAGCGGGCTGTTATTATTTCCCTTGCCGCCCCGCTCTCCTGTCAGCTCAAAAAACTCCTACCAAGTACCATCACCCTCGGTGATGATAAACATGGCGGTGCAGAACTGAAACAAAACGGTGAGGGTGGCAGCAGAGACAACAATCACAGTATCAAAAGGCTGGGAAAGGGGGATGTGATAGTATACGCGTTTACAAAGCCATATATATTAATAGTGATTACAATGATAATAATGCAAAGTAACAACCAAATACATAAATAAGTATAGTGACAGGGAGTAACAGTGCTGAGACTAGTGATAGACTCAATGATAATAAATAATAGTTTTAACATGTGATTTTATGTGCTAAATTGATTACCTTAGGAATGGTGTTTACATGAAATACATCTTATAATAATAAAGACAAGGAATAAAAAACTACTAAGGGTGATGACAGCAATGCTAATATTTATAAACACAATGGTAGGATTTGTTTTGATAATGTTAATGATCACATTTTCCAAACATGTGATTCCATTGGCTACATGATTTTCTTAGGAATGGTGTTAAAACATGGCAGGTACATACAATAACAATTGCATCCTGCACTGTTAAATAATATAGTAGGTGTAAAAAGGAGTTGGTTATCTTTTTTCTCCTTGCTTATTGTTTTTTTTTGTTTGTTTTTTTCCATATTCATGCAATGTTCAATAATAGTAGAAGTAAAAGGAGTTGGTTTTCTTTTTCTCCTTGCTTATTGTTTGGTCATATTTGTAAGGGTTCATTCATTTTTTCCCTTCCTCTTTTTTTTTTTTTTTTTTTCCTTTTGTAAAAAGTAAAACAAGCATCAGTATTAGCACAAACTTTTTTTAAATCTTTACATTTTTGTTTCCCTTGCCATCTAATCACCAATTTGTTTCATTCCACCAATGCCTTCATCACCCTTATCAGGGCAATGATGGTAAAGGCAGGATAATTATTTGAACCACACCGGTGTGGGTATCAGCAAAGGCAAACACAAACCATGAGCAAGGGGAGGGGGGCACATGGGAAAGGGTTTTTTGTTTATTACTAATGATGACAATAATAATAATGGCAAGAAGAGGCATACTGAGGGTAATAACAGCAATTATAAAAAACAGCAAGGGTACTAATAGTTATGAAAATGATAACATTTTTTACAATATGTGATTCCATTGCTAGGATGATTTTCTTTGGAATGGTGTTAACATAGCCTAGCAGGTACATACACTTGCAAACTGCAGTTTTTAGTAATACTTGGAGTAGAGGAGTGGGTTATATTTTCCTACTTGTTTTTTCCTAAATGTAGGGGTTCATTTATATTTTCCTCTGTGTTCTCTCTTTCTTTTGTTTTTTTTTAAATAAAAATTTAACCAAGCATTTGTATTGACACAAGTGTTTACAGTATCATTGGTTGGTAACCATTTGTGATTTTGTATTTATTCATTTAACACTCACTCACATGATTCAAAGGGGGTGACAAAGAGAGAAAGGGACATGACCACTCTTTATGATGGTACAGGCTGGACAAATGTTTGAAAACAAAATAGTGGGGTAGTAGCAAAAGCAACAAAGCTTAAGCAAAGGTGGGGGGGGGGGGGAACATGGGAGATGAAGTTGTAAATTAATAATGATGATATCCTTAATACTTTCCAAATTAATGATACTAAAGATAATAAGGGTAAGATAATGATAGTAAAAATAATAATGATCATAATAATAGTAGACATTTCCATAATAATAAAAATAATAATAAAATAATAAACAACAACAAACATATATTAATAATAGTAGTAATATTAAAAATAATAATAATAATAAATAGTATAATA
>JACEFZ010024533.1:0-14857 GCA_014155875.1 Cepaea nemoralis
TTTACATGCAGATGCGAGGCCATCTACATAGGCAGAACTGAGCGACAGTTACATTGCAGGGTTTCGGAACATATTCCGAATTGGTTGGACAAGATACTACACACAGAAGATGGTAGCCTAGGCAGGCCGACACACCGGAAAAGTCTGGCATCATCGGTCGGGAGACACGTGTTCGAGAGTGGTCACGTGGTTGAAAGAGACAGTGCCTTCCGTGTGTTGTTCAACACACAAAGTAGTCGATTGTTAAAGTTTGCTGAAGCTATACTAATCAACCTTCGTAAGCCGTCCTTGTGTAAGCAGAAAGACATGTTAGTCAGTTTAAAATTACCGTGGTAGACAATCGACATTACTGTGCGAACATGTGTATATTTCAGTTCTAAGCATTATTTGTCTATAACTGCAATGTTGTCTCTGTCATAAGCATTGTCTATAACTGCAATGTTGTCTCTTTCATAAGCCTTATTTGTCTATAACTGCAATGTTGTCTCTTTCATAAGCTTTATTTGTCTATAACTGCAATGTTGTCTCTTTCATAAGCTTTATTTGTCTATAACTGCAATGTTGTCTCTTTCATAAGCTTTATTTGTCTATAACTGCAATGTTGTCTCTTTCATAAGCCTTATTTGCAGCTTTGTGATGTGCTGATGGTCTTTCACTTAGATTATTTTGTTTACATTGGCAGCTAACATCACCTGCGATGTGTCTTAACTCTTTCTAACCTTAGCAGTTGTTACTTAAAGGAAGAAATAGTTAGGTCAAAAAGAGTTTAAGTTAACAACACTATGGCACAGAGCTGAAGTAACAAATGGATTAGAGTGGGTTAACTTTCAGTGTAAATTATACTTTATTAGTTTCAATGTATGGGTGTTAATCAGTTTACATAACTAAATTAGATTTCAGTGCCACTGGGTTACACAAGAGGCGCGTTATTAGGCCCAGACTAAAAGTATGAAGAGATTACACCTGGTAAGAGTTTTAGCACATGATTTTAAAGTGCCATCGGTACAAGTTAAGAGGTGCTGTTCACCTCATGGCATGTTTTGTCAAGTGTGAAATGAACTTAAGTTGTTAATGTGGGAAATCGAGGGCGGGTTTTCTGGACTCGCACCTTAGATTGTATGGAGAAAAGTTGTGTGTTATTTTGTGTGGAAAAAATGATATAGTTTGAAGCAGTATATGAATAATTGTAGCAGTGACTGTATTTGTTCTTTGTAGTGATTGCCAGGATAGAATAGTTCTTGACCAGCCGGACAGTGTGACTTAGAGCAGTGGTTCTCAACCTTGTTAGGCCCATGCACCCCTTTGCCATATGTTCAGAATGTCATTCCCCCCTTTCGTATTTCCTCCCTATAAATTCCCCCTGCCCCTACACAGTATACGTAAAATGGAAGCTAAATTTAATAATACATACTAGAACAAGTCTAGACGTCTGCATAAAATGTGATTTGCGGGTCTACTTATGTTATAAAATGAATTTCAGAAAGGCGAGAAGTACAGAACCGTAAAGTATGGAGGGGAAAAAACAATATCAAATAATCGGTTCTTGTATTAAAGTGATCTTGAAATAATCTCATTTCCTCCCTAAAATCCCACCCTCCCCTGGAAACCTTAAAATCCCCCCTTCCCCCGGGAGGGGAGATATCCCACCAGTTGAGAACTAGTCTTAGATTGTTCTTCAATGGGACTGTTCCTAGAGAAAGATATATATATTTCCATTCTGGGTTGGTGTTCTTGTCTTGCTCTTGTTCTTGCCATTTAGCAAAGCCATCCAGAGACTTAGCGTTTTGTCTTCCTCCTGATCTTTCCCCCATCAGATTTGCCAGCTACTGACAACACATTACTTGTGCCGCACTAACATAGAGTGACAAGTACTTTGTGAACACTGCATAAAACTGATGCCATGGCTATAATTATGGACTGGGAGTCTGCCTTTGTCACGTTGTTGTTGGACGATCATGTCACGACTATTTATGTCTGATATGAACTGTCCATGTATATTTTGATTGTATTATTAAAGATATAATCACAACCAAGTGCGGTTATGTCATATATAAGTTAATTCTATCCTGATAGTTCCCAGTAATCACCACGAGCCAGCAATCAAATACACCCAGATCATCAGAACAATAAATGTGAAGCTATGTCCGACCAAACCAAGGCTTAGTGAGTAAATGGCTGGCTATGTTCGACTGGACCCAGGCACGAGTAAATGGGCTGCTGTGAGCAGCGCTGCAGTAGACAACATAAGATTGATAGATTACATGCATATCCAGTTGGAAGCCACCATCTACACTTAGCACAGCCGTGTAGAACAAGGTAACTCGATGATCAGTCAAGATAGGTGCTCTAACATATAATGTAATCACAGGTCAGTCTAGAGCCCTAGACATTTCAACCACAAAGCAAAGATTCTTGGTTTGATTTTGATTTAAAAAACTTTTAAAAAGTAGGAGCCTGTACTACCACCAGGCACATCCACCAGATGGTTGATAGGCGTCTGGATATTCAGGTGAGTTGTGAACATTAAATAAGCAGTCGTGGATCAACAGAGGTCCTTGTCACCGAAAGAAGGCAAATTAATTGCATGATGCAGCTAACTCTATAAAATGCCTCAAGACTGTGATATGATCATGGGCAAGTAAGTGGAGCTATAAACTACCCCTCCCCCCTTTCTTTCAATTTGCAGACACAGGTGGAAGGCAAATGGAAGCCATGATGCACATCATATTTGACAAGTGACACAGTTATGGTAAATAGGGTAAATGGGAGATCTATAGAAGCAGCTTCACCCAGTGGAAAAAGTCATGTACACCTTGTGGCTCCTGGTGACTCCATGATCATGGTGACTCCATGCTCCTGGTGACTAGTTAGTTAGTTAGTCAGTCAAGGTTCCAACTTCACAGCAACGGGTCGTCCTAATTATGCTCCATTCCCGTACCAGCGAATATCACGCAAAATGCTCCCCATTGTCCAATGTGAAAAGTGGAATAGACGGGAGTCTCGGCAATCCAACAAGCCCGCACAGGTACACTGTGCATAATGCCGCCGTCAGAATGTCAAAACAAAATTCATCCACGAATACCACAGTTCATCGACGATGGACTCGGCAGTCACCAGAAAGACCTCATTGACTCGGGTTTTCTCACATGGCTCGGTCTCTCACCGCAGGGTGACCCACCAAGAGTGTTGCACAAAGCACGAACTCCGCAGCTTCAGCGCCGACTCCCAGGAGTCTCCTGAAAAATGCACTCGTGAACCGACAGGGCAAAACAGTCAATTCAGCAAACGCCAGTAGCCATTGTTCCGAACATGCAGTTCACTGTACAGGACAGATGTAAAAGCATTCCACGCGAATTTCACAGCTCACGGTGTCGCCCACGCACTCACTTGGTAGCAGAGCGACGGAACCATCTACTACCAGTCCAACATGAGGAAAATGCAATTGCAAACCGTAGCCTCAAGCATAAACACGCCATAGGCCTTAACGGCTCAACGCCTAATCGCCATCCTGGTGACTCCATGCTTCTGGTGACCCCATGCTTCTGGTGACTCCATGCTACTAGTGACTCCATGCTACTAGTGACTCCACGCTCCTGGAGACTCCAGACTTAGCAATGTGACAGTGCAAAAGATTAACAATACTTGCAGTAGGAATATGGAATGTTTGCACATAAGCATGAGTGGTAAATTAGAGAATATCAAACAAGAAATGATAAACTGAATATTAAAATCTAAGAATGTGCAACACCTGATAGAAAAGGCCAGGAATTTCTTCGTCTTCTTCTTTTGTTCGCTTGAAATTTATTGTCTGTATCCATAATGTTATTTCTTGTATAAACTTCACTATCTGTTTTAGTTCACTCAGTGGTCGATAAAGTTCCACTGCTGTTTCTCTATGTCATATTTGGGGCAGTCTTGGATTATATGATCTGCTGTCTGCAACGCCGATCCACGTTTGCACATGGCTGATTTGTCAATTTTGAATGTTCTATTCAGTTGATTGTATCCTGTTCTGAGGCGCGGAATAATGACTTGTTCTGGTCTGCCCACAAAATGGCAATCATCTTATGCTGGCTTTCTGACTGATTTGATGATTCTTTTCTGTTGGTGGTATATGACAGGTACATCAGGTTGTTCTTCTGCTGCTCCTTGCTTAGTTACTGGATCAACTCTCTCTTTTGCATGCACGCCACAGTGAAATTGTATCCACTGTCTGGCGGCCTTATGCTGAATGCCTTGTTCAGATAATAGTGTCCGTAGTGCTGGCAATTTCAGGACAGGAATGATGAAATCTGATAAACATAAAATTATCATTTCTAGGGGAGAGAACTGTCAAAGAGATGTAGCTATTAATATGAATCTGGAAAGATCAAAATCTATTAAAGGATACTGAGCAGTGCAAAATTAAATGGTGGGCCTTTTTATGTCAACATCATTCAAGCATATTTCCCAACAGAAGAAAGCAGCGAAGACAGCTTAGATACAGCTTATAGTGACATGGATAATGCAGAACAATGTACAAAACATCAGAAATAAATATCATAGTTGGAGATTTTAATACTAAAGTGAGAAAACAATAAAATGTAGGTAATTATGGACTAGGAAAGCAGAATGAAAAGAGACTTGTATAGTGGGCAAAAAGCATGATACAACTGTTGGAAACACCTGGTGCTACCAACAGTAAAAGACGTATGGACAAGGAAGAGTTCTGTCAATAAGATTAGAAACCAGACTGAATACATCTTCAGCAACATATTTTTAAAAGCTTTAAAAAATAACACAAACATCTTTCAGAAACTTGATATGAAAACACACACATACTTCTTTCAGAACCATGATAAAGTGCACATGATACCCCTTTCACACAAAAAAACATACTGCAAAAACACATACATACCTCGTTCAGAAACATGATACACAAAAAAAAACCATACACATTCCTTTTAGAACCTGATACAGAAAACACATTGCAAGAGATATAAAGTACCTTTTAATAACAAGCTAGTTAATACTTAAAACATTCTCCAATGAATCCAGTGACATATAACATGATAATGAAACTAACAAAATTCAAATAACAGCAATTACAATGAAATACACAAGTACTGTTTTTCACTAACCACTTACAGAGCATGACCTTTAATAGAACAAGAGTGTGACCAATTACACTTAGGCAAAAGAGACTAAATTACAATAAACAACTTTATTCAAATACAATGATTGACTTTATGAAAGGCAAAAGAGACAAAATTACAATAAACAACATTTTAAAATTCAAATACAATGACTGACTTTACAAAAGGCAATAGAGACTCAATTACAATAAACAACCTTATGTATTCAAATACAATGAGTGACTTTACGAAAGATCATGTTACCCAAAAATTAAAGCAAGGGACCAAAAATCAACCTTCAACATGCATTTTTTAAAAATACTGTGTACAATAATGTAAGGATTGACCTGATAACACATCATGTTAATAAAAATACAAAGAATATAATTAAGTTACCTTAACTGATTCACTGCCAAACAAAACAACAGAAATTGATACAGAAAATGAGAAATAATTACAGTAATGATGTAAAAAAATTTTTAAATGGTAGCAATATTGTACTATATATCAAATTAAAGGAGATTGCACAAGGAACACGTCAGTATTGCTACTATTGCTAGAGGTTAGGAATATCATAAAATAATGTTCGATTTTTTTTTTTAAAAAAAAAATGTAAGGCAAGGGTGACAATTATTAAAAATTTACACTTACCAAGCCACCACTTCTCAATCTTTGATGATAATCCATTTAAATTTACTGAATAATGTTAAATACACCACCTTTCTTCACCAATATCACAATAACTGCTCCTTAACACCATCAAAACACAATATATCAGATTTTGAAGCACATCATTTTCACACAAGATGGAAAGTCAGCAAAACATGAGGCAGATTTGTATTTGTTAGAATAAGAACCAATATATGCACTATTTTCTATTTAGTTATAATTATTATTTTTTTTAATGTAATTATTTAAATGCCGGCTTCCTGGCCTAGAGGTTAGCGACTTTTCTCCGTAATCTCGTATACTCTCGTAAGTAACGTGACAACGGTGAGAATCAGCAGTGGCTCGAATCGCGTCGGTAACTTACGGAGTATGTGAGCCAGCCGCTCAGAAAGCAATGGCAAACTACTGAGCATAATCTTGCCAAGAAATCAACAATCAGCTGAAAGATGCTGATGTTGACAGCGATGTCCTGTAAAGGAAATGCAAAAAAATTTTTTTATTATTTAAATGCTCCTCAGCTTATTTGTGATAGAAAAAGCAAACCTAGGAGCACAAGTGTGGCCCATTATTAGAGCAAGCATAATTCGACATGTGCCCTCATTTGATGACAAATTTTCACTGTTAGTTTTGTTTTCCATTACAACCACTTGCTAAATAATTTAACTGAATATACCTGCTAAATAATTTAACTGAATAACCACATTGATCACGTGCTATCAGGTTAGAATCTTTCACAAAATCATTTAAATCAGAATAACTATAATCTAAAATTGTTTAAAATGATAATCTAAATAAAAAACACAGTGGGTGATGCCATTTCTAAGATAAGACAACTAACCACATTTTAACAATAAAACTAAATATTATTTGAGAAACTACACACTTCTTGTCTGGCATTATGGAAAGGCACATCTTTTCCAGGTGTAAATTTTCATTTACTGGGCTCTAAATATTGCGGAAGGTAATGGAAATGAAACAAATAACGCACTGTCAACACTGAGCCGATTAATCGGCTCTTGGCAGTGTAGGGTAATTCCACTGAGCCGATTAATCTGCTCTTGGTAGTGAATCAGTTAAGAAATACAATCTGTGACAACATGTTAAAAAATAACAACAGATATAACTAATTTAAATTATGTAACGCATACACACTACTGGGGTGTCTCTAGTGCATCCCAGAATGACCCGTATAGCTTCGTTCTGTATGCGCTCTAACTTCACCAGCTGTCTCAGAGTCAGCTGGTGAAGTTAGAGCGCATACAGAACGAAGCTATGCGGGTCATTCTGGGATGCACTAGAGACACCCCAGTAGTGTGTATGCTTTACATCCTTGGTCTGCCGACTGTTGCTGGTAGGCTCAAGGTGATGCAAGTGAAGGCATACCTCAGAGTAGCTGCAGACACAGACCACCCTCTGCATGAGGCGCTGGGCGCAGTTAAGGGTCAGCGATTGATAAGAGGGAAATCATGGATGGCTCAGGCGGAGGATACTATCAGACAGGTGTGCCCCATGGAGAACATTAGGCGTGGAGAGGAGTGGGTCAGAGTGCCAGCGGAGCGGTCAGAGTGCCAGCGGAGCAGTCAGACTTGTGCAGAGTTATAATCACATTAAGCCGGGAGTGCAGGGAGTGGCCAGCAGGGGCCACGGAAGTGGAAATCCAGCAACTAATTCAGGACAATGCTCACTCGAGTGATGTGATTATCTACACAGATGGTTCGGTGTCAAGAGGTGAGAGAAGTGGCTGGGGGTTCATAGCCAAAGCTAATGGTCGATGTTTGGGGCAGGAGAGTCTGGCATATGATACCACAACATCCAGCTTAAGAATGGAAGTGGAGGCAGTCACTGCGGCTCTCCGCTGGATGGAGAATACGACACACACACACATCGTGATTGTAACTGACTCAGAAAGCATGCTGACAAGGGTGAGGACGGGCAGACTTCGTGCGGAGTGGCTTGCTTCGCTTCGGAGGTCACGGGTGACAACCATCGCCTGGATCTTTTCTCTGGGGCATGCCGGTGTGCTGGGAAATGAACAGGCGGACAGATTGGCTGGCTCTGCAGAACTTGGTGGAGTATTGATACATGACAAGGCAGACGTGGTTGCGGCCTTGTGGGAGCACGTGCACACCTCGGAGGAGCAAATGGATTACCATGGTCTGGCAAGAATGAGACGAGGAGTGACGAAGGGATCTGGCCGACGCTCAACGCTCAGAGGAAAGGCGAGACGGACTTATAATCAGATTGCTACTGGTACTATTAGTGTTGGAACTCTTCGCTGGCTGCTGAGGATGGGGACGGAGCACTTATGGGAATGCCCCGAATGCTGTGATGTCGATTCCTAAATCAATAAATCAATCAATCATTTAAATTAGGGAAAAAAACTGTAACCACATTTTAACAAGAATAACAAAGAATATAACTAATTAGGAAATACAAACTGTAACCCCAACATATAGACAGAAATAACAATCGAGGTGAGCATTTAATTTAGGGAATACAAACTGTAAACTCAACATATTAACAAAAATAGTACATGATATTACCAATTTACATTAGGAAATACAAATTATAACTGTAACCACAAAATGTAACAAAAATAACAAAGAATATGATCAATTTAACTTAGAAATTAGAAACTGCCCACATCATGTTAACATGGTAAACAAAATAACAAAGGATGTGACTAATTTAACATAGAAAATATAAAACTGTAACTACATCTTAACAAAAATATCAAAGGATGTGACTAATTTAAGAAAGGAAATACAGTCAATAAGCAGCATTTTAAAACTGTACAATAATGCAGGGGACCGGACACACGAAAGAATGCATAACAGAAATCATGACAACAATCAAGAAAAGAAAGCATCAACAAAACTAGGTGAATATTTAAAACTAATAAAACATGTATATATATTATAATAATAAATGTAATATATACATATATACTCAGGAAATAAATGACCGTAGACCCCGAGGTAGACCAAGAAGACGGTGGAGAGATAATATATATATACAGACCTACAAGCATTTGGAATCAGCGACTGGCAAGAGAAGGTCAACCAGAGAGATTAATGGATTGTATCTGCAGCAAAGAACCTCAATGGCTCGGAATGCTGAAGAAGAGGAAGATATATATATATATATATATATATATATATATATATATATATATATATATATATATATATATATATATATATATATATATATATATATCAATGAATTCATTTGTATATGTACACATAAATATCAATAATATGCCACTGTGCCAAATATAACAAAAACAATATTTGTCACAGTCTATAAGTTAAATGTCAAGTATGAATGTTAATAAGTTGACAGGACTAGTCATTTAGTCATCAGTCGCAGTTCCAACTTCACGGCAACGGGTTGTGTCCATTATGATCCATTCCTGTGCCAGTGAATATCACACAAAATGCTCCTCACTTCCCATGTGAAAAGTGGAACAGACAAGAGTCTCGCAGACCAACAGCCCGCACAGGTATACTGTGAGCTGTGAGACAGGACTAGTATAAGTAAAGTCACTTGAAAGTCAACAGGGTCGACTTCATTGTCCTGGGTTTTTATCCCATATGGCTCAGTCTCTTTCCGCAGCATGGAAAGCGTCACACAAAGCATGAACTCCATAGCTCCAGCGACGACCCCCAGGATTCTCCAGAAAAAAATGCACTCGTGAACCAAAGGACGCGGCCCGGAATCAAACTTACAACCTTAGGAGCCCGAGTCAGAAGGCTTGACCACTTTGCCACGGAGACTCCAGTATGTTAGTATGAGTTAACGTACCAACACAAGATGAGTGGTATGTGGCCTTCTTATCCACTGCAAGACTTTCTGTGAGGCAGTTTACATAACACATAACATCATGCCCTGTGTTGGTTGGTTGGTTGGTTGGTTGGTTGGTTGGTTAGTTAGTTAGTTAGTCGACAAATCATCCTCATTGCACATCGAACCATTCAGTCCATAAGTGCTCAGATCCCCTCCTTAGTAAATCCTGCAACGTACAGCGGCTAACGACACCAGTTCTGTGTTGGTTTATTAATCTTCTTTGGCTTCTTGCATTGTGTTATTGTTTGACCACACCTCTTTTAACTTTCTGTTCTCGCAGTCTTGACTATATGTGATTAGTAGAATTCATAAGTCATAATTATAAATCAACGCACAGAAGAACAGGAATTTCTTCTTCTTCTTTTTTGCGTTCATCCGGAGTGTTTTTTCAGATGTGATTGCGGTGTGTCCAGTTAGGCGCCCTTGGGTCGAAACCCTTAGGCTAACACATCCAACTTTTAGCGTGCAATTTTGACCAGGTTAGCATTCCTGGGAGACTCTCACTTTTGTGGTATCGTCCACATCCCAGCTGGTCAAGCTGGAACAGTCGAAGACTTCACGGTCATCCCTCAAAGGAAGGCAGGGACAGTCCATGGTATTTTCACGGTGGCTTCCATAATTGCAGGGCCGACACATAGCGCCCTGGTGCTGGGCTCACCGAGGGAATCGTCAGCGTCCTGCTCATGGCTGCTTTAATTCCTCACTTCAATATATTGGGCATTTTGTTTGCAGAACGGGGATTTGACCCTTGGTTTTCAAGATGAGTGGCTGTAAATGATGAGTTTACCATAAAATCTCACATATAATATATAACACTTGCCGGTCTCCCTGGCTGAGGGGTTAGCAGCTTTCTCCGTAACCCCGAATACTCTCGTGGTTGACGTGAGCGCACGAGAATTTGAAGGAGTTTGAATCGCGCCAGTGACTTATGAGAATTTGGAGCCGGTCGCTCAGAAAGTCGTGGTGTGCTGATGAGCGTAATCTAGCCTAGGAATCAACATACAACTGAAAGATGCTGGTGTTGACCGCAATATCCTGAAACAGGGTGGAAACGCGGGGGAAAAAAAAAATATATATATATAACACTTGCATATAATATGCGCCTGACTTAGCCCAGAATTTTCTGGTAAAATGGGCTTCTAGTATTAGACAAACTATAATTTGTTAAGATTTTATGAAACATCTGTTAAAACAATATCCGACACATAAAAAACATATGATATACACACATTTCATGCCATTTTCAGCATTAATTAGTGACAACATTTCAGTCTTTCTAATATAGGTTACTTTCGATATCCAAAATGACATATGTTTTAGTTCATTTGATATGTTATTTTAAGCTACATTCAACAATCATCACAGTAACAACAGCAACATATTAAACACAGAAACCACAAACAATATGTTGCATGATTTATTGCCTGGCATATCTCCCCACATCTCATCATGTATCTGACAAATAAATGTGCAATATATTGTTTGTGGATTCTGTGTTTAAATTCACTAAATGAATACATTGTTTTGAACATGATATTAAATATTCACAAACCAATAAATACACAGCAAAACATAAACCTTCCCTGCTAAGTCTGAGTGTTATGAATATCAGTGGTGACTAATCATTCGGCCTGTCTCTTCTACACTCTCTCTCTCCTTCTGCTTGTGATCCACCACCTTCCTGCCTGCCTCCTGATCATCATCATCATCAACAGGAATGACAATTGTGGAGTCTCTATAGGTTGCAGATTTTTTCAGAAGCATTGGTCCTAAGATGGCAATCAGTAGAGATCCCAACGGAGCAGTCAGGACAATGGACAAGACTGCCAGGTTAAGAATCTATAAGTAGAAGAAAGTCATAGTAATCATAGCTGATATATTCAATATCACACTGAGCTATAACTAGCAACAACACAAGTATCTAGAGTTAAAATTGGCTTCAACATTAGAAGGAAATATATATTCCATAAGGTCAGCATGCCAAATGGATAAGAGCGCACGATCTTAAACTTATAGTGTGTTGATACTGAGCCAGTGGATTCAATTCTTACTTCGGTTAGTAGGGACTAAAATGTTGACTTCTTGTCCTTGACTTGGGGATGTAAAATACAAGTATCTCAGAAGTCAGAGTAGGTTCGCCTGATGGCGAGGGACACTGGTAATAGGGAAAGCAAATCCACACACAAACATCAGTGCCAGTACACTAGAAGTAGTAGCACGTGTATGGACTACGCTTGAGTTCAATGCAAGCAAATATATATATATATAGCATATTCATTGGCAGAGACATGCACGACCAGCTTAGTGATGACACCTCTATCAGGTGGCCAGACATACATGGGTGCTTGTTCCTTCAGCGAGCCACTGTTTTCAATAGGAGTTGCATTAAAATTCAGGTGTGCCTCTAGTTCTCAATGCTTTACATCTAGAATGTTCATTGATATCCTTTTTCCTTCCCTTTTCTATTAGTGCCTATCAAAACCTGTGCATGTATTTCTGACTATTAAACAAGAGCGTATGATACCTCTGCCCCTTACAGTTATAGTGGGCAGATCATGACTGAATGAATAATTAAATACAAGTAACTCATTAGATGTTGGTGTCTGTGGGTTAGGGGCACTGATTTGGGAGCAGGTCGCTTAGCGTTGATTTAAAAAAAATTGGCATGACTGCCGCCGTTCAGCAAGCACTGGCAAGCTACTGAATACAAAACACGGCATGTTCCAGTTGTGAGAATTATTGTTGTGACCAGTTTGCATCCGAGCCATCTCATCTTCCAATATAATTTCTTAAACATTCTTTACATTTATAATACTTTACATTTATAATACTTTACTAGGCTGGATCTACTGCATGACCACACTGATCAGAAAAAATCCTGTCATTGCTGTCAACTGAACATGATTCATTGTTTTGATGAGCTATTGTACTAACCATTAGGACTCACGTAACTATATATACATCTATAAATGAGAAACAAAACCACAAGAATAAACACTGAAAGCATTGTGTACTAAAATTAACAGTAGTCCAAAAACTTGCCTGTTTTCCCAAGTTTATGAGGTTCTCATCTCCTTTTGCCATGGCGGTGTCCAATGCCACAGCACCAATAGCAGCCTGAGAAATGTGAAATCAGAAAAGATAATTTTGTTTAAACATAGATGCATACTTTGTGATGCTGGTCTTTACCTCAACTAACTGTATAGAGAGACAGACACACACACACAGAGTTACAAACAGACAGAGAGCCAGGGAGGGAGGGAGAGAGAGAGAGAGAGAGAGAGAGAGAGAGAGAGAGAGAGAGAGAGAGAGACAGACAGACAGACAGACAGACAGAGAGAGAGAGAGAGAGAGAGAGACAGACAGACAGACACAGAGAGAGACAGAGAGAGAGACAGAGAGAAAGAGAGGAAAAGTCTGGATTATTCAGTTACAATACAAGAAAATAAAATGTGAATACATGAGATACAATTGTCCAATCGCATTATGTGGTTCTGAAATACAGATACCGGGTATAAACTTGATTAAAAACATAAAGAGGCATTTGAGATGTGTTAATGTAAAATGGCAAGAACTAATTTACATGAAATGCTGACTTATGAAAATAAAAGGTTATGGGAAACAGACCAAAGACTTCTAGAAGTAATACAAAAGTGAAGGCTCTTGTGGCAAAGTCATAATGTAAGACAAAGAAATGTGAAAGAGAGTAGTGGAAGGAAACATATTGGAAAAATGAGAAGGAGGTAAAAGAGTATAAATGAAGAACTTAAAATATTGGGAAAATTAGAAAGAGATTGAGTTGAGTTGAGTCAAGAACCGACATCACTGCACTCAGGACATTCCCATACGTGCTCAGTCCCCTCGTTCAACAGCCAGCGAAGAGTCATACTACTAATCGTTCCCACCGCTATCTGATTAAATGTTCTCCTGGTCTTCCCTCTCAGTTTTGAGATTCTTCCAGAGCCCCTGCCAATCCCCCGCAATCTCATTCTTTCCACATATGGGTTCTCAATCTGTTCCTCCACCTTCTCCACCTGGTCCCACAAGCGCACGACCACCTCCCCCTTGTCCATAGGCAAGATACCACCAAGAGGTGCATTCCCTGCTAGCCTATCAGCCTGTTCATTCCCCCGTACACCCGCATGGCCAGGGCAAAATATCCATACAATTCTCACAATCTGTGACCTCTGAAGCGACGAGAGCCATTCCACACGAAACATTCCTTTCTCCACCTTGCTAAGCATATTCTTTGAATCCGTAATGAACACAACGTGTGTTGCAGTAGTCTCCTCTAGCCACCGAATGCCGCTGTTACTGCCTCCACCTCCATTCTCATGCTGGAGATCGTAGTCTCATATGCCAGGCTCTCCTTTTTCAAGACTCACCCATTAGCCTTTGCAATAAAGCCCCAGCCACTATGTCTGTTTCTCACCACTGACCCATCGGTGTTAATGACTATGTCACCTTGATGTATGTTGCTCTGGATCAACTGTTGCACTTCAAACTCAGTGTAGCCCGCTGCCCATTCTCTGCACTCACAACCCAGTGTTATTATTACATTGTGCCAGTAAAGCAGTATAAATGAATCACTTAAAATATCAGGAAAATGAGAAAGAGGTAAAGCAGTATAAAATGAATCACTTAAAATATCAGGAAAATGAGAAAGAGGTAAAGCAGTATAAATGAATCACTTAAAATATCATGAAAATGAGAACGAGTAAAGCAGTTTAAAAATGAATCACTTAAAATATTGTGAAAATGAGAAAGAGTATAGCAGTATAAAATGAATCACTTAAAATATTGTGAAAATGAGAAAGAGGTAAAGCAGTATAAATGAATCACTTTTAAGCTTTTTAAATGAATCACTTAAAATATTGGGAAAATGAGAAAGAGGTAAAACAGTATAAATGAATCACTTAAAATATCAGGAAAATGAGAAAGAGGTAAAGCAGTATAAATGAATCACTTAAAATATCATGAAATGAGAACGAGTAAAGCAGTTTAAAAATGAATCACTTAAAATATTGTGAAAATGAGAAAGAGTATAGCAGTATAAAATGAATCACTTAAAATATTGTGAAATGAGAAAGAGGTAAAGCAGTATAAATGAATCACTTTTAAGCTTTTTAAATGAATCACTTAAAATATTGGGAAAATGAGAAAGAGGTAAAGCAGTATAAAATTAATCACTTAAAATATCGAGAAAATGAGAAAATGCAGAAAAA
>JACEFZ010024534.1:0-45000 GCA_014155875.1 Cepaea nemoralis
TTTTTCCCAAATTTCCCTTTTTTTCCCCCCCCCGAGCCCCCCAAAATTACCCGGCCAAAAAAATTTTTTCTATGGAAGTAATCCATTTCTTAAACTCTCTGGCCTGTCCACTAAACTTAACAATTCGGTTGCCATTCCCTGTTGTTTTATTACCGTATTAAGTCTACCTACCGCTGTTCCTACCCCCGTCAAAACTTGTGCCAAGGAGTCTTGTTCCGCCATGCTGAAATATTATTATACAGACCAAGCAAACAATTTCACATTTGTAACCTGCTAATTTAAGAAATACAAATCACATATACACCAATAAGAGTTCGACCAGCTAATAAGTTTACAGATTACCCTACTCTCGTTTCCTGATCCAAGCAAGACGTATTCTTCTAGGTTCGCCGTCAGGTTAAACTCAAAGGCTGTATTAGGTGAAACCAACCGCGCAGTTCAGGTAGTTCCTTCTTCTAAGTTAGTTTCTCTTCTTGGGATGCCTCAGTACAGTACTTCAACCCTTGGTTGGGTCCCTTCTGAGATGGAGTACATCAAATCGACGTCTTGAGAACGACTCACACGTAATAGAGCCCAAAAGGAGTAGCGAGCGGCTCTCATTTGCAGCGGAGCCCCGAGATAGTCTGAGTACTTCAAAAAAACATGGGCCAATCAATGAAGGAACGAGATATTTAGCTGCTGTCCTGATTGTCTTTAAACAACGTTCCTTTTTCTATCACGACTCAGTTGCCAGTGAGCTCCAAAACAAAACTCATTAACGTTGTCCGAATTAATTAGTATTCTGGAAAAATTTTGAATAAGTCTTAAAGTTTATTATTAATTTCTGCAATTTTGCTTTGAGGCGAGGCTGAACTTGATTGTGCTATTGAAAAATTCTTGCTCACCTGAAACAACGATCAGACTGGATTGACCTTCAGCAAAACTCTTGCTCGCTCAAGACAACGATCAACTGGCTTGACCTTCAGCAAAACTCCCGCTCGCTCAAGACAACGATCAACTGGCCTGACCTTCAGCAAAACTCCTGCTCGCTCGTGACAACGATTAAACTGGCTTGACCTTCAGCAAAATTCCTGACACGTCCGCCAGATGAATGGACAAGAGGAGCCGCCAGGATGGTGTTTACAGTTGATGTCCGCCAGTTTGATGACAATCGCAGGCGCTGCAACCCGTTACGGCAAGTTGGTTTTCCTTCTTCTCCTGATGCCAATTAAATTTTGATAGCAAGTCTTGAAAAAGACTTACAGACAACCACCCCTGGCCGGGCTTTTGGTTGCTGTACTTCTCACAGATAACTTTTTGGCCATTTTTCCAACTGCGCTTTTTTATGTTCAATACTTGTTTAGAACCGTGCTGCAATTCTGTCTCTGGCGATCGACACAAACGAACCAAGGATCTTCATACTTTTTGAGCTACTTCGACGTATTTTACAGTAGACATCGTTTTGAGATTCCGCGATGTTATACAGTAGACAGAATTTTGAGACTCCGCGATGTTATACAGTAGACAGCATTTTGAGACTCCGCGTTGTACCAGGCTCGAATCCTCGGTCGTTGGCACCAATATTTCGTCCTATAACAGAGTAGAACTAACAAGGACTGTTGGATTTGTATAAATAAGGTTTATTTCCATTTGATGACAACTTCTACAAACATGGCGTCCTTTCAGTTCCAGGCCGGGATCTTGACTGCACCGTGACAACCCACTACGTCACGACTTGAGCATCTCTCCTCCCATTCTCCCCCGATGTTCAATCGTGCCACAGGCTTTTCCCACCTAACACTAATACCCTACTTCTGTTACACAGGCACCCCGCATGGACCGAGCAACGTGCTGTAGACATAAATAATTTTTTTTTTTTTATTTTAAAACGTTTATTGAGTGTTAAGAAACATTTGCATTTGTATTGTTCGTGTTGTTACAGAGCGTTGCATGTGGAAGTGTAGGTGACATATGCGCAAAAATTACAAATATTTTATACATTTAAACATTCCTCCATTGACATTGTTGTAAGGAAATATTTTATATCAACAGCGTGATGGTAGTGGGCTGCTATTATTTCCCTTGCCGCCCCGCTCGCCTGCCAGCTCCAAAACTCCTACCAAGTACCATCCCCATCGGTGACGATAAACATGGCGGTGCACAAAATGTTTAGAACCAACCGGCGAGGGTGGCAGCAAAGACAACAATCACAGTATCAAAAAGGTGGGAAAGGGGGATGTGCAGTTTACGGGTTTACAAAGCCATATATATTTATAATGATTACAATGATACTAATGCAAATAACAACCAAATACATAAATAATAATAATAATGACAAGGAATAATTTAAAAATGCTAAGGGTGATAATAACAATAACACTGTTATTGTTAAACAGCAATGATAATAAACAGCGATGATAATAATATTAATAGTTAAACCTGTGATTCCATTTGCTAAAATGATTATCTTAGGAATGGTGTTTACATGAAATACATCTGTAATAATAATGACAAGAATAAAACTGCTAAGGGTGATAACAGTAACAGTAACAGCAATGATAATAAACAGCAATGATAATAAATAGTTAAACTTGTGGTTCCATTTGCTAAAATGATTTTCTTAGGTATGGTGTTTACATGAAATACATCTATAATAATAATGACAAGGACTAAAACTGCTAAGGGTGATAACAATAACAGCAAAGATAATTAGACAGCAAAGATAATAATAGTTAATCATGTGATTCCATTTGCTAAAATGCTTATCCTAGGAATGGTGTTTACATGAAATGCATCTAAAATAATAATGGCAAGGAATAAAACTACTAAGGGTGATAACAGCAATGCTAATAAATGCAATGATAAGTACTCCATGAAAATAGTGATAGTCCCACTCTCACCCATTTGACCCACCACACTAATGGGTAATGATGGTAAAGGCAGGATAAATTTTGGAACCAAAGGGTGAGGGTGTCAGCAAAGGCAAACCAAACCATGAGTGAGGGAAGGGGGGGGGGGGGTCTCATGGGAGATGAGGTTATATATTAATAAAGGTTACTATATTAATAATGCAACTAAAACCAAATACATCAATGATAATGATGACTAACATTTACCTACTGAGGGTGATAACAGTACTGATAGTAACAGCAATGATGATAATAGTTATGATAATGATCCCACTTTCCAAAACTGTGATTCCATTTGCTAGAATGATTTTCCTAGGAATGGTGTTAGCATAGCATAGTAGGTACATATAAATTGCAACATAGTAGAAGTAAAAGGAGTTGGTTTTCTTTTCCTCCTTGCTTATTTTTTGGTCTTATTTGTAAGGGTTCATTCATTTTTTCCCTTCCTCTTGTGTGTGTTTTTTTTTTTTTTTTTTAAATTTCTTATTGTAAAGGGTAAACAAGCATCAGTATTAGCACAAATTTTTACAATCTTTACATTTTTGTTTCCCTTGCCATCCTCTCACCAATTTGGTTCCACTCCACCAATGCCATTACCCCCCTCTCTGGGCAATGATGGTAAAGGCAGGATAAATATTTGAACCAAACCGGTGTGGGTATCAGCAAAGGCAGCATCAAACCATCAGCAAGGGGAGGGGGGGGGGCACATGGGAAAGGGGTTTTGGTTTATTACTAATGATGATAATAATAATGACAGGAGGAGACATACTGAGGGTAATAACAGCAATTATAACAAACAGCAATGGTAATAATAGTTATGAAAATGATAAACATTTTTACAATATGTGATTCCATTTGCTAGGATGATTTTCTTTGGAATGGTGTTAACATAGCATAGCAGGTACATACAAATGCAAACTGCAGTTTTTAATAATAGTTGGAGTAAAGGGCACACCAAGAGGACAATTTAAACAGCTTTCATATGCGGTGGCTGCGAAGAATTCTTGGTATTAAGTGGCAAGACAAAATCACAAATACTGAAGTATTGGAAAGATCTTAGGACAGACATAAATAAATTTTTTTTATTTTTATAAATAACCGAGGACTCGCGTGCCACTTTCTGACGGCTGGCGGGCGAAAAGTGGCCGCGGGCCGTGATTTGGGAACCTCTGCTGTACATTATTTGGCCTTTCAAAGGCCTGCCAAAAATATACACAGAGACAAAATAAAAGCGAAAGAGTTATACGTTGTGAAGAGAAACCAGGGTAACAATGTTAGGGAGTCCATTGGGGGACAGTCGTTAACATCGTGCACGGAGCTTGGAGTGTTGAAACATTGTATATATTGCATTAACAAGCAAATTTTATTCACTTTTAGCAGTCAAAGTATTTCAAACTTTAGGATGTTAAGTTATTGTGATAACAGTGAATAGACGGTGTCATTATTTTAAACATTTATCAATTAATGTAACTAATTGCTTCTTTAGGAAACGGCGAGTTATGTCCCTTACGAACAATACAATTAATATTATGTTCCCGTGAAAAAGAAGTATTTGAATAACGAAGACACAAACCATATATAGTACGATTTATTGCCTGGCACATTTCGCTGCATCTCGTCAGGAACTTACTGCAGATGTCACACAACATAGAGTAAAATAATTAGAATCATCGTTGAAGCTGAAATATAGATATTTTCACACAGTAATATCAGACATTGAATTAGAAACATAATTAAAATCCTATTGACACACAAGAAAAGCAGGCGACTACGGGTCACTGGTGAAGCCACGGCTCACCAAAGGTACATATAAAGTTTATAGGTACCTATGGTAATAGAATATATCTCATAATAAGGTTTGCAAACTATATAAATAGGGCCGGCCTTAATAAACAGCCTAGAGCAGAGTTTTTCAATCGGGGTTCCGAGAGTGGCAGCTAGGAATCCCGCCGAAACAGACCGAAATCGCCTAAATGCAACATTTCTGCCCATCTGGTTTATTACATAAAGTATGACAGACACCTGGATCATCGCACAGCGTTCCTTGAGCAACGTAAACATTTGCGTAAGGATCTGCTCCAGCAGAAAGATTGAAAAGCACTGACCTAGCGACCAGCTCGATTAACACCTAGACCGGGGAATTCTTCTGAGCTTGGGATAATATTTTCGTAATAACACGAGGATTCTATGGCATTTGTATGCTATGTTTGCTACTTTATTGCCTCTGTTCACACTTGTAGTTCACTTACCTATCACTGTCTAACATAGAAATCCTTGTTACATACCTATAAAATGGATGACTGGCAAAAATAAGTAAATATTTCTGGAGCATTGGACTTGTGTTGACAGTAGGACGCATCTGGGGGAGGGAAAGGTGTAGGTGTAGGTGTGTGTGTGTGTGTGTGTGTGTGTGTGTGTGTGTGTGTGTGTGAGTGTGTGTTGCTCTTGAAAACCATGGTAATGTCAGAGCGTAGGCGGCGCTACAACGAGCCGGGGAAGGACTTGGGATGGTGCGAAATAAGTAAACATTACAATAAACAAGAACATCTAGATACAATAATTTATAACTGACAATTGTAAATTTAAGACACCTAGTAGCCAGGAAGTCTCCGCACGTGTGGCATCAATCAATCAATCAGGTTCCATCTCCACAATGAAGGTTGGCTACAATGGATCTCTAACACTGTCTCTCGTCTTGAATGTACATTATATCAGACTGATGTTCGTCCATCTCTTGAAGTTATCTTCCCACTTGTATCGTTGTCTACCTCTTGCTCGCTTGCCCTCAACCTTGCCCTCCAGTATGGCTTTGATAAAAGTATCATGTCTTTTAACGTGGCCGAAATATTTCACTTGCCTCCTCTTTATTTCTTTCATCAACTCTCTCTTCATTCCCAGCTTTACTAGAACCTCTGCATTTGATTGATTATGTTTCCACGAAATACGACATATTCGTCTGTATATCCACATATCCAGGGTCTCTATGCGACTTTCTAGTTGCTTGTTCAATGTCCAAGCATTGGGTGCATAGCTATGTAACACCATTTCCTAAACCAGGAAAAGATTATTCAAAGCTAAATGGATTTAGGGTTATTACCCTACATAATACTTTTGACAAGGTGCTGGAGAAGATCGTTGCTGTTAAGCTTCAGGAAAATTTAGAAAGGGAAAACTCTCCACCCCCCCCCCCCCTTTCCCCGTAAAGTTTGGGAGGTTACCGGCCAGGGAAAGATACTTGGTCAAATGCAGCCACTTTTGCCTGCGATGTTTATGAAGGGTTCCAAAATAGACAGGAGACGACGGTGGCAGCACTCGGTTTCGATGACGCGCACGGCAGTCAGATATGATATTTTGATGTACGCTTTTATGAAAAGGAGAGTATTCCATGGTTGGTGAATTGAATTGCAAGTGTTCTGTATTCTCATAGCGTGGTTCTCCGGCTGGGTACATGGACCTCTGAGCAATGAATCAAAGCCCCCGGACTACCACAGAGGTCAGCAATTTCACCTGTGCTTTTCAATGTGTATACGAGCAAGATTGCAAGCTTCGTAGCTCCAGGGGCTGGAAGGATACTAACATTTGCAGATGATGTTCTTGCATACAGGCAGGGGAGGGACAGAAATCAAACAGCTCAGGAGATGCAGGCAACACTGGCCAAAGTGATGGCATGGTGTACGGAGATGAATGCCGTCATTAACCCAGAAAAAGAGCCTGTTTTTTTGGTGCTCTCTGGAGAATCGGATTGTCAAAGCTGACCTCCCAAGCCTTACAATAAATGGTAGAGCTGTGAATAGAGACATTATGTGGGTATGAAATGTGATGAGGAAAGTAAACTGGCCACCACATATTCCTGTGGACCGAGAATATCTCCGTAGTGTAGTGGTTAAACCGCTGGCCTCGCGCTCCGAAAGAAATGGGCTTGTTATGGGACACAGTGATTCGGTTCATGGGTGTCATTTTCTGGGAGACTCCTGTGGGGCCGTAGTGCGTGTGCTCTGTACGACCCTTTTGACAGTTCCCTCTGTGGATAAGGATCCAGCCATCTGGAATAAAACCAGTTGCAATGAAATCATCCCTCTTACTTTCCAACCTAGACAGACAGACAGATAGACAGACAGGCAGACAGACAGACAGACAGATAGGAAGGTAGGTGTTTGGGTGGGTAGGTAGGTAGGTAGATAGATAGCTAGATAAATAGACAGATAGATAGATACCTACATATATACATAGGTTGGTGGGTGGGTGGATGGGTGAGTAGGTAGGTAGGTAGATAGATAGGTGGGTAGATAGATAGATAGATAGATAGATAGATAGATAGATAGATAGATAGATAGATAGATAGATAGATAGATAGATAGATGGGTGGGCGGGCAGACAGACAGACAGACAGACAGACAGAAAGAGACCGATGGATGGATGGATGGATGGGTGGTTGGGTGGATGGATCGGTGGGTGGGTGGATGGATCGGTGGGTGGGTGGATGTATGGATGGATAGGAATGTAAGTATGAATGTAGGTAGATACATACGTAGACAGGTAGGTAAGCAGCTAAATATTCAGACAACTAGGTCAGTATGCATGTAGGTATGAACACCATAGGACAGACAAGGAAATAATGCCGAGTGGTAGGTATTACCAGTGAGTTGAAATGAACACCTTAAAAGTGTGATAGACATGACAATAACCATGCCATTGTCTTGTAACCTGTCAATATTGTTGTTAAGGATGTCAGGGCGAACACTGTGACATAACGACAGTTTAAAGATGGTCGCCCATCTTGTGACATTCACCAAAGGGGAACAGCATTTTGTTATCTGTGTTTTGGTTAACTTTGGGGTGAAACCTATAGAAATTCATCGGCGAACCAATCTGGGCCATTATACATTGACACACATTTGATAGCTCTTTGATTGGTTTGCTGGTTGTGTTGTTGGATTGCTAGTTGACTCGTTCGTTCGTTCATTAGTTAGTTAGTTAGTTGGTGGGTGGGTGGGTGGGTGGGTAGGTAGTTAGTTAGTTAGTTAGGTAGTTAGTTAGTTAGTTAGTTAGTTAGGTAGTTAGTTAGTTAGTTAGTTAGTTAGTTAGTTAGTTAGTTAGTTAGGTAGTTAGTTAGTTAGGTAGTTAGTTAGTTAGTTAGTTAGTTAGTTAGTTAGCTAGTTAGTTAGTTAGCTAGCTAGCTAGTTAGTTAGTTAGTTAGGTAGTTAGTTAGTTAGGTAGTTAGTTAGTTAGGTAGTTAGTTAGTTAGTTAGGTAGTTAGTTAGTTAGTTAGTTAGCTAGTTAGTTAGTTAGTTAGCTAGCTAGTTAGTTAGTTAGTTAGTTAGTTAGTTAGTTAGTTAGTTAGTTAGTTAGTTAGGTAGTTAGTTAGTTAGTTAGGTAGTTAGTTAGTTAGTTAGTTAGGTAGTTAGTTAGTTAGTTAGTTAGGTAGTTAGTTAGTTAGTTAGTTAGGTAGTTAGTTAGTTAGTTAGTTAGTTAGGTAGTTAGTTAGTTAGGTAGTTAGTTAGTTAGTTAGCTAGTTAGTTAGTTAGTTAGTTAGCTAGCTAGCTAGCTAGTTAGTTAGTCAGTTAGTTAGTTAGTTAGTTAGTTAGTCCCCATATCATCCCCATGGCACACGGAACTATCAATCACAAAGAGAACTGGTTATTCGCATCAGAAGAAGACAGTCCACATTTTTGGGGCATGCGGTGAGAAGGGGAAAAGATGGAGCATGTCGTCACAACAAGAAGGCTGGAGGGGAAGAGAGGCAGGGGGAGACAGAGAAAAAATGCCGAACAGTTTGAGATCGTGGCAATGAGGAAAGTCGGTATCAGAAATGATTGGGAGCATGAGAGACAGAAGAATATGGACAGACATGATCACAAACGCCACACAGCAGGGACTATATGAAGAACAAACTTGTTCATTGGAAATTGTGTATGTACAACCTGTTGCCATCTGTTGTAGTTTGGGGCACACTTAAAGTGTTTAATAAGTCGGTGTCTCTGGCATCGTTTTATGACTTTCAGCTTTTGTATTGCCTAATGTGTCCTCTAACTTCTACGCAGTTAGAGAAAAAAAATAAATACATAATCTGTTCAGTACAAAGTTTGTGACTGCCATGAGCGAGATTGTATTGCTCATGTACGAATTGTGTTGCTATATTGTCATGGAGTTGATTGGTAGTGTTTTCCAGTGCTTGACGCTGGTATCTTTCAGGGAGTTATTCTCACACTCTGTCTAACTTTCGTCTGGCGAAGAACATCCTGTTGTTCTACCGGCGTGAATCTTAAGTGACTGGTTGTAATATCACTCTTTCTACCTTTCTCCAAGTCACAACATATATATCACATAACAGTCTACAGCACGTTAACACTGACTTCTTCATAACGAGACAGCTGCATCAGTTTTTACACGGTGTATTATATCTTTCCTTTAAAATAATGTCAAATCAATGTCACTAAAACAATAATACTTGCACTCGATCTCTATCTTGTATATCTGTCGCTCGAACAATCACTGACGTCGACATTCGTCCACAGATTCACAAACGTTCCATCTGTACAGACATACAGACATGGCGGCTAGAAGGACTTCTGCCATGTGCCATTCTCCGTTCGACCTCGAACGCGGTCCAGACGTGAATGATCTCTCACGGACCTGTAGTCCGTGCTTGACCTTCGCTCAGCTTATTTCGGGCAGAGTGGTTCACAATCCACTCGATCTTCACGTCTGTTACTGAGTGGTACTTTGATCTACGTCAACTCCATGGCAGTGACATGCCTTCTTTCATGGACATTCGCACTCATACAATATATTCAAAACATTATAGGTATTGGCGATACCAATTCCCCTTCAAGAGAAATTCAAATGCTGTCGGACTATTCAATAAATGTAAACATTACAATTTCAACTACAGGAAACTTGACGTAAGCTCGTTAATATTTGTATAATAAGTTACAAGCAGATGTGCAGCATTCTATAAGTTTTACTTATATTCAAAGAGTTTTATCTATATTCTGATTGCAGATTTTAAGAAATCAAAGTATTTCTAACAATAAAATGATGCTTTGAAAATGAAATATTTAGGCTCTATAGAACCAAACATTTATAAAAGAGAAGGTTGCCTCCCTTTGACTAAATCGCATCGTTGTTAGTACGTTTGCCTACCAAGACGGGCCTTACACCAAGGTGGCACCCTACACCAAGGTGGCACCCTACACCAAGGTGGTGTAGGGTAAAGAGAGAGGGATAGTACCTCACAGTGAGTGGCAGCCATATCCCAATGGATAGACCAGGATCCTATTTGGTTCCCATCTCTTTACCTAGCTCATGTATGGCTCCACGAATACCGCTTGTGTACCGCGGTGGCCACACCACTGGCAACAGTCTTGGCTGACTGGCTAAACTACATGAGTGAAGTAGGGGTAATATCCTACTAAGGGAATGTCCATCCATAGTACACAAAGACTGGGACGGTGGAGAGAGGGATGAATCTAAATAGATCAACAGCTTCGAAAGTGAAACAGCAGAGTGTGTGGCACACATGAGGCGTGTTCAGGACACGATAGTGAACATGGCTGGCCATCGTGGAAGAGATTGGGACCTCACCATGTAATATCCCAAAGACAGCAATGGTAATTCAACAACAAGAAAAAAGCGATACAGGTAATTCTTGGCCCCCTGGAGATGAGCCTGTTGTAAATATTCACAGGGAAGAGACAACTCCTATAGTGAATAAGGAAGTGCATAATGACGACTGCACCCCAAATTCTTTTGAAAGGGTGCATTCTGACAATACCTACCTGAAAAGTAGAAGGAGAAGTCTGAGAATTGGTACGTGGAACGTACGCACCTTATATCAAGCAGGGAAGTTTGATAACCTTATTGCAGAGGCAAAAAACATGAATTTGGATATCTTAGGCGTATCTGAAACAAGATGGACAGATACAAGTTATATAAGGAGAGAAGATTACGTATTCATTAATTCAGGAGGAGATCATCACGAGAGAGGAATAGGAATTTTAGTAAAACGAGATTTAGAGAAAAATATTAGTGGATTCTGGACTCATAAAGATAGGATGATACTTCTCAAAATTAAGGCAAGACCATTCAACATAGTAATTCTTCAGACATATGCTCCGACAACTGATTACAGTGATAAACAGCTAGAAGAATACTATGAAGACCTACAACAAACACTAAAAGTTGTAAAATCATCAGAGGTCCAAATTGTCATGGGAGACATGAACGCAAATGTCGGAAAAAATAAATATAAGCAGATAGTAGGACAATATGATATGGGAAACAGAAACGACAGAGGATACCGGTTGATATAGTTCTGTGAAGACAACAATCTTATTGTTTGCAACACATTCTTTCAACATAACCCTAGGAAACTGTATACATGGAAAAGCCCTGGAGATAGAACAAGAAACCAAACTGACTACATTATGATTAGAAATAGATTTAAAAACAATGTTAAAAATGCTAAAACATACCCTGGTGCTGATATCAACTCTGACCATAATCCTGTAGTATTAAAATTACAAATAAAACTTAAAAACCCAGGAATAAGGAAATCGAAGACACCTCAAGTAGATATATCGGCATTGAAACAACCAGAAATAAGACAACTATACCTAGTTGAAGTCAAAAATAGATATTATGGGCTAATCATTGAAAGTATGGAACAATATCGACGTGAAAATCCCGAGGATAAAATTAATACAAAATGGGAAAGTATAAAAACCAGTATTCAGACTGCAAATACCACCTTGCCAGTGAAAATTAATAAGAAAAAGCAATTATGGATAACTGATGAAATATTGAGTAAAATGTCTCAAAGAAAGAAAGCAAAGAACACTCCAGAGTATATAGTAATAGAGAGAGAAATACGTCACATGTGCAGAGTGGCTGCAGAAATATTGCAAAGAAATGGAGGATCTGGAAATAAAACACAACTCGAAAGAATTACATGAACATATAAATAGATTTACAAAGAAGAAAAATAATATAACGGGAAACGGTTGTATCAGAGGAAAAAATGGAGAAATTATAATTAATAACACTGACATAATAAAAAGATGGACAGAGTACACAGAAGATTTATTCTGGGACAACAGGGTCAATAGACCAACATTGTATAATACTCAAGATGGGCCAAAAATACTAACGGCTGAAGTAGAAAAGGCTATTAAAAAGATGAAAGAAGGAAAGGCTGCAGGTCCTGACAAGATAACAACAGAGATGATAAAATCCTTATCCAGCTTTGGCATTGAAACTATCACAGAATTATGTAATGATATATATAATACTGGGTACATCCCAAGGACTTGAAAACATCCATTTTCATCACACTACCGAAGAAGCCAAGAGCTGTTGAGTGTGAGGATTACAGAACTATTAGCTTAATGAGCCACATAACTAAGATACTACTCAAGGTCATACAAGAAAGAATTCAACATAAGATAGATGAGGAAGTAGCTGTTTATAATCGCGTAGCTTAGTTTCTCTGACCATGGGATGCAGTTTTATTATGTTAAGGAAGGGAATGAGCAGGCAAATGTATGCTACTCTCTACACGTGATTCTAAACAACTTAACCACAAGAAACATGGCCGAACAATTTCCGGTACTATATAATTATAATTAGTTGTGTGTAATGTGACTTAAGACACTTGTGAACGTTGTGTCACATTTTAGCAGAATGTGATATGATTCGAGGAATGTGATATCTGAAGGGTCACCAAGACTTAAATACTAATAGATTACCTCCAGGAAGAATGAAACGTGTTCATGCGCTGGTTAGCGGAAAGAAAAAACAGTGCACCAAACTCCCTAAGCCAGCAGTTAGAGACAGAGCGTCTTTGCCTGACCTTCCTGTATCGGAGCAACCACTGAGTGACCAAGACACGAAAGGCATCGAAGATGATGGTAGAGAGAACTTAGTAACTTCCACCACTGGTGGTTTAACAGCTGCCAGCGCTACCATCGCTGTTGGGAGCAGTAGTAGCAGCACCACCAACATCGCTAGCTCGCCAAGAACAACATCGAGGATTCCAGGAACCTCTCTGAAAAAAGGCTGCAAGGATGGATGCACAGGAAGGTCTTCCAGTAAAGTTCACCAAAGGCAGGACGCTCGATCCGTCCCCAAGCCCAAGTCTTTTAGCAAAAAGTCCTCCAAAGAAAAGCAAAAGAGCGAGAATGTAGCTGTGAAGTATAGCCAGAAGGTGGACAGCGAGAAGAGTACAACAGCAGCTGTAGACAAGATGGCAAGTCTTGAAGATACTGCTAAACAGAACGGGCATACCGATGGAAAAAGTGATGCTAAAGGACGTCTTGCTGCAAAAGTTAGTTAGTTAGTTAGTTAGTTAGTTAGTTAGTTAGTTAGTTAGTCGACAGATCATCCTCATTGCACATCGAACCATTCAGTCCATAAGTGCTCGGATCCCCTCCTCAGCAAATCCCGCAGGGTGTAGCGGCTCACGACACCAGTTCTGTGTTGGTTAATCAATCTTCTTTGGCTTCCTGCGTAGTGTTCTTGTTTGGCCACACCTCTTTTAATTTGCAGTTCTCGCAGTCTGACCATGAGCTGTGTGGAACACTTTGGTCTGTTCGCTATCGCACTCTCGACGCCTGTGCACTTGGTAAGCGAAATTTAAGGGGAAACAAATACCTCTTTCATGAAAATCAAAACAATGTTTTCCCGTAGGGAATTTGAATAGTGAGACCTTGCAGTCTTGACAGACCAAAGTCTGTGAGTTGGAATGTGGCCAATATTCCATCACAATGCCTGGGAGAGCTTCCGAGAAACATGTGGTGCCCAAACGACATGTTCCCTCTCTCGGCCTAATCTTGTGTTTTCCAGAGGAATGGGTAACCAATACGTCTGGCACTAGTGTCACGAGCGCCATGAGTTAACCAGCTAATAATACCGACGTTTGCGTGGCGTATATTTTCTAGGCCACAACAGTCGTACTAACAGAGTAAACACAGCTGCACAGGTTACATCGTGTCAGCCCATAAACACATTTGGTGGTGAGTGAGAAGGAATGGATATATCGAGTTGGCAGTTCATTAACAGTTAGAATCACATATGATTGTCGGCTTAGGATATGGAATGGTTCCGTTTGTCATCTATACTGCCGGACATCAGACGGAAATGGCTGCTGGGATTGTCACCACGGAACAGAAGATTGACAGTTTATCAACAGGTCGGAAGTGCCCGACTAGGGAGAAAACAGTGCATCTGTCAATTCTTGGGGTCCGGCACATCGAGAGGATTGACGGGGTTATTTGCAACTCTTTGTTGTAACTCGACAGAAACTCGCTGGCTTGTTTGAGAATCTAAACTATTACTGACAACTTTGACAGGACTAAAGCCAGGAAAATGGATTCTTGACAAGGGATGATCTGCCACGGTGCCACCTGTGTGGGGGCATAAAGGATAACATCACGTGGCCAACTTTGGTAGTTTGCCATATAAACCCGAGTTGGGATCAACTAGGGGGGACTTGAAAAATGCTCTAGTCAGAGTGCCAGGGCACTGCAGTGCTTAGTGGAAATAATATCTACCGTGTGTTAATTAGTGACTTAATTTTGCACGTGCCTATAATGGCAGATGTAGATATGATTGATAGGACTGCAGTAGTGCCATTTAAGGTATAACCTATTATAATATATTCGTTATAATTACTTTAGGCAGTAGCCTTGTTAAACTATAGTGTGATGATTAGCACTGTTCGTGGAAACTAGCTAGAGTAGTGAAGTGATACTTGGCTCTGTTAGCTAAAATAGATTAGTGAAGTGTTGATAAGCTTTACTAGTTGAGAATTGAGTAATGAGGGATAATTGGGATCTTCCCGTAGGTGTCCCTGGTGGGCGGGGTTCCGCATTCTGGTAGCTGATTTTTTCTTTGTCATAGCCTGATTCGGCTCTAGGTGGGTAGCTAATCTGCTCTGTGACTAAGTCTAGTTAGCTAAAGATCATTAAGCAAGGTGATAGGCTTACACTCAGCCGAAGGGATCAGTGACTAGTACTATCACCAGATGTGTTGTTTCTATCATAGGTTCCCTACCAGATCCAAGGAAACTCTACAAGTTTTGGGGTAGAATTAAAAAACCCATTCGGAAGAACACCAGTTCAACAATCAATAAAGTTGCATACAGAACGTAACTAAAGCTAGAAGGAAGTTGATTCACCAAAGAGAGTGATGCGTACTGATGCACCACACAGCATCAGACAGTAGTAACTAAATGAGAACAGTCTAATAGTACCTAGTGTTATATAATCTCGTGTAATAGAACACAAGACATTATACGTGAGGCTAGATAGACACGAGTGAGGATCAATCACATTAACAATTAACATTAATGACGGTGTACACACTACAAAGGACTTGTGCAGTTTTTTTAAGGAACGTTAGGAACGGACATTGTGTAGAGTGCAACCGGTCCATGATTAACTGTTAATACCACCGGTGTCTATTTCGGATGTTCATGAAATTGGATTACCAGAGGTCTACAGAGGCAAAGCAGTATCCGGCAAGATGGTTTCGGCAACGGGTGAGAAGTACATGTTCTGACGTACCGTGCTGTGGTCTATCTTTGCTGGGATCAGCTGACTGGGTTGCTGTCTGAGAGTCAGAGTCTACACACTTTATAGAACACGTCACACATTTTCTTCACATACACGTCTCATATACGTTACACTTTTATTTTAATAAATTACTCTTTATTAATTTCTAGAAGCAAGAGTTGTTGAGTATGTTGCGTTGGGGAAGTATGAGAAGGGGCATAGTACGACAGTGAGAGAGTGATAGGAAAAGGTGTCCATAGGCTGATGGAGTGTGTTGGACGGAAGCTGGTGGATTCTCCAGAATATTGAGAGGGAAAAAAATATTATAATGTGGGTGTCGACTCTCTTCACTCCAGGGACGACACTGTAAAGGAGGACACGACAACTAGGTAGACTGCAGACGCTGGCGGCACAGCGTCAAACCTCCGAGACCTCGCCACCACGTGCAGATGGCGAGTGATGTCCAGACCCTGGAACCCAAGGGATCCGGCTTAGAGGCGTTCAGCCAAGTCCCACAGGTGAGGGCATCGTACGCGCCCGGACCGTAAGGGCGCGTACTTCTGTCAATCACAACGAAAACACAAGTATCTGTGAAGTACAGCCAGAAGGTGGACAGCGAGAAGAGTACAACAGCAGCTGTAGACAAAATGGCAAGTCTTGAAGATCCTGCTAAACAGAACGGGCATACACATGGAAAAAGTGATGCTAAAGAACGTCTTGCTGCAAAAGTTAGTTAGTTAGTTAGTTAGTTAGTTATTTAGTTAGTTAGTTAGTTAGTTAGTCAGTCAGTCAGTCAGTTAGTTAGTTAGTTAGTTAGTTAGTTAGTTAGTTAGTTAGTTAGTTAGTTAGTTAGTTAGTTAGTCGACAGATCATCCTCATTGCACATCGAACCATTCAGTCCATAAGTGCTCGGATCCCTTCCTCAGCAGGGTGTAGCGGCTCAAGACACCAGTTCTGTGTTGGTTAATCAATCTTCTTTGACTTCCTGCGCAGTGTTCTTATTTGGCAACACCTCTTTTAATTTGCAGTTCTCGCAGTCTGACCATGGTTGTGGAATCACAGTCATCGCTTGGTTCTCGCAACAGTCTTACTTCTCGTAGAGCATTCAGAATGTCAGCCTGGTCCATAGCGCGTCCGCCCTCCACAGTAGCATTACCTGCAAGCTCGTCAACCCGCTCATTTCCTTGTACTTCCGCATGCCTTGGCACGAAGATGAAGCTAAGGAAACATGCCCTAGTGAATGTCTGTGTGTCTCGAGCCATGTTATTGCTTTTCTTAATGCCATGACTTCCATAGTCTGGCTACTTGTAGTCTCAGCAAAAGCAAAAGCATCAGAGTCCTCCTTCACAATTCTCCCTCCGGCCTGCGCCGTAAAAGCCTATGAGCTTCTCACATGTCGGACGACCGACCCATCTGTGTATATGACAGCATCACCGTCTAACGAAGTCTCGAAAATCAACACTTGTGCTTCCGCCTCCGCAGCAGCCAGATTTTCTTGTCAGCATGTTCTGTCTAGTTGGATGCAGACTGAAAGAGACGTATAGAAATCTGTTGGCACTTGTACCCACTCCTCGCCAGGTTCTAAGTCCTCAAGTGAACATACGTGTTGAAGAATGTCCTCGGCTTGACCCATCCATGACAACAGAAGACAACAAGGTGTCACCATCGACGGCTGCAGTATCATCATCACCAGCTGTAAGTGCTGTATCTAGTCAACCACTAGGCGTCGAAGAGAAAGTCAGCCGTTATCCAGAAGCGCAAGAGGTTTCTGGTAAATCGGGACAATCAACTGAGTAGAGTCGCCTGATTAGGCCCGTAAGCATGAAAGCCAGAGAATCGACCACAACCGTCCGGGCAGCAACCACTTCACGGTATTCTTAAGGACAGCGGCAACAACGGATCAACATCTGGTGCTAGTATGATACAACAACAGACCAATTTAAACCAGAACTACAGCTCTGCTGATTCCCACCCGCGAGACGATTCTTACACCCGCAGCAGTCACCGCCCATCCAGAGCTGATTCCCTGCGCGGAACCGCTACAAAATCTTTTGAAGAATCCTACGGATCACTGCCTCGAAACTCAAGGTCAACAACTCCAGACAACTCTTACAATTACGGTTCCTTCCTACGTAGATCCAACATTAGCACCCCAAAGCAACAGGGCGTCTTTTACAACGACCCTCAAGATTTGGGATCTCTAGCCCGGAAAGCAGAATCCCATTTAGGGTTCTCGGTGAGCAATAAAGACAGAGATCCCAGCATCGGGAGAAGCAACTATGCAACGATAAATTATAATAAGAGTAACTACGGGACGGCTGGCTACAGTAGTGACAGCTATGGAGTCGGCAGTAAGTATAACACCCAGAGAGCACCATCTGGTGCCGACTCTCAGAGCTCCCTCAATAGCGTGATCCGAAATGGCAGTTCATCTACCCAGTACTTCAGTGATAACGAGAATGGGAGATACCATCGCGATCTGAGGGCCGGCAGCTTGCCCCAGGGGTATCAATCGGATTCCGGTGCTTATGTCATGGTGGGGCCGGGCCAATCTTGTTTTGGGAGTATTACGAGACCAAGCCAGACTATGGCGTGGGGTCTGCTGCTGGTCTTCGGGCTGCTTCTGGGGAGGAGCAGTACAGAGCTGGGCCTGAGAAGAGACCGATACCCAGGCGTCACACCGTAGGGGGTCCCGGCAAAAAGATGGACAGCAAGGATTGGGAGACCGACAGAAGGAGAGAGGCCTTTATGCAGCTACTGGCCCAGAGATACCCTCAGTACGCGGACAGGATCCAGGGGGTGAGGGGACCGGGCACCGCCCAACCCCTGCAGCCGGACAAGCCCACACGTTCTCGCGAAGGCCAGAGACGACGTACGTCCCTGGTGACGTACAACCCAAACCTGACAGGAAGCAGCCTGGACCACGATGACCTGGGTGCAATGACTGACCGTGAAGCGCCTTCCTTCCAGAGAGGTTTTTTTTTTTTTCGGACGAGCTTGCCAATCGTTCGCAATGCATCTACATCACTCGAGAGACCCCTGGGTTTGGTGTTCCTGGTTTATGAAGATCAGACTAAGAAGTCCTTGTTGCCGAATGAAATAACAACTCTGGACACAGTCCGAGCCTTGTTTGTCAGAGCCTTCCCGGACCTTAGCTTGGATCAGCTGGAAAACCCTCGGAAGAAGATATATCTCCTTGACCCTGCTACCAATATTTACTTCCAGATGGAGGACCCTTGCGGACATCATGGACCGCTCAGTGCTGAACATACACGAAACTGACAATGACCAGCCGCAGAATGTGAAAGAGAGGCAAGAAATCAGGGGTCGGGCTGTGCAGATGCCAATGCTAAGAAGGTCTCATTCTAGGCCAGCGTATGGGGAGATTCCTCCAGTACATAATGAAATGTTGATGAAATCCCATTCCTTGCCACAGCCTGGGGCCAACACCTACCAAGACCTGATGAATGACCAGCGCAGCCACTGGGAGCTGGAGAGACAGTCAAGGTCAAGGACTCCGAACGTGCCGACCGGTCACAAAGATCACTGTCAGCAGGATCCGCTTCTAGGCAGAGGTTCTAACATTCACCTGACCGGCTACCCACGCCAGATAGGATTCCCTTAAAACCAATGCCAGAGAACAGACAGATACATCTTGGATACCAGGATCATGGTAACTACTATGAGAATGTGGGTCCAGGAATGAGTAGGGGACAGCACCCGTCTGGTATTTATGATTCCCTTGATTCCTTATATGGGTTATCCCACTGCACCACCCCTCCCAGCTCAGCAGACTTACATTGCATGCAGCACCAGAGCACAAGGCATGGCATACTCACAGAGGGCTAGTGGTCCAGGCTTTGATATCATAAGAGATCAGCAAGGGGAGTTAATGCAGGTCACAATTTTATGCAGACAGATGCTGGTTTTCAGCGTACACAGAGTTACCGTATTCCCCCAACAGATAGAGGAGCTAAGGATTTATCCCGTTCACATTTCTGTTACACCAACCGATGATACAGCAAGAAACCGAATTGAGAAAATGGAGCAACAGTTAGCCAACCTGACAGCTTGGGTACATTGTCAAACAGATGGAACAAAGCGTGAGCCAATCCCAGCGCCCAGAAGTTTAGGCAGAGCTACATCTGGCAGCTCCGACACCTTCCCAGCATCTTCTGCAAGCAGTCTTTCGGACATCCACGATGCTTCCTCTGGTCAGAGGTCATCTGGATTAAGTTCAAGGGAGTCTACTCCACTCAGTGCTCAAGCAGAAATTAATGCAAAACTGGCCCAACTCAAATCTGACCTCCATGTACTTCGAAAACAGCAAATGCTAAACATGGAGGCCATGAAAGATGAGTTTGCGGCCACTTGTTCACAGATTCAGAAGGTGTTAACGTCTTTCCCTGAAGCAGAAAATCAAGGCAACTTTCAGAAACGAACAGAGGCAACAATCACCAAGAGCAGATTCATTAGTAGCAAACAGAAAATTGACAAGGATCTTGGAGATCTTGAAGCCAATGTTGAAGAGCTAAGGTCAGATGTCATTTCAAAACAATGCCGGGTCAACATGGGTGACATTGAAGGAATCTCACATCTGCTGAACAATGTCATGAAAGCTCTGACTGATCTGAAAGGCCAACTCAGAGACATATATGGCCAGATGAAACATGTCGTGGATGCAGAACTAAAGATGTTAACAGTGGAAGAAAAATTTCTGAAAGAGGAATCAGTACAGATAGAAAACTCCTTGGCAAGATGCAAGAATATTTCTGACAGCTTACCACATCTGACCACGCTGTCATCAGGACAAAGTCAGAGCCCGTCTCTGGCATATTCTTCAGACGTTGCATCTGACCAAAAGAAAGTCTCGGCTGATAGGACAGAAACTCTTGCTTCTGACAATAAGCTGGCAGCTAAAGCGAAGGAGATTGCTGAAAGATCTAATGAAAGAAAGGAACGCAACGGTACACCAGCTGTAGCATTTAGATTTGATGAAAGGCCAGAGGTGGCATCTAAACATTCTCAACAGTCTTCTTCAGTCCAGGCCAGTAGTAAGAAGGATATGCTCACCATGGTGAATGACCCTGCATCAAGTTATCCATCAAATGAACAAAAGCCAGCAGTTGCCAGCAAAGCACGAAGTTCCTCAAGTTCTTCTACAACGTACGTGACATCAGCAGCGTCAAGTCACACATCATCTCCAGCCTCATTCAAAATATCAGCAGCGGCAGGAGGATATGTGCCATCAACATCTGCAACTTCCAATGCTGAAGAACTGGAGGCTATGACGTCTCTGCTGGAAATGCTTGGCATAACGTTCATGGACCTCGTAGGGTATTTCAAAAATAAACTTCCTGCATATGTCAGCCGTCGGGAAATTTACACCCAGACCAGGAAGGCCTTGGCTAAAAGGAATACGAGAAGGAAAAATCTTACAACGCAAAAATGGACGGTACTTTATGAATATTTTATTAAACGTTTATTTCATACAAAGCAAGGTGTAATGTGTGTTTCTTTTGTTTGTGTATATTACAGAGCGTTGCCGTTTGTTAGTGTTAGGTGTCACATGTGTGAATAAAACAAATACATACATATATACAGTTATGATAATATGACAATTATGGCATAGTGCATGTAAACACACATGCCTTGCATATGCTTCATTTCCACTTCCACAAGCGGAACGTATGTAACACCTCTCCATCTCTCCCTCTCCTTCTCCCTCTCCCTCTCTCTCTCTCTCTTCTCTCTCTCTCTCTCTCTCTCTCTCTCTCTCTCTCTCTCTCTCTCTCTCTCTCTCTCTCTCGCACACATTTTATCTTGATCTATCTCATGCTTTTTGGAGTTTTGGAGACAACAGTACATTAAATGCCGTGAGCTTGGGCAATAAACTTTAAATTATCATTCCCATAAAAATGTGGCTTCTTAGTAATTTCTGGGTCACTTAGGTACCGAGATGAAGGTTCACATTGTTGGTGTTGTTGGCCTGATGTCAAATTACAGGGTGACGCTCTAGTGCCCTGTAAATGTCCTTTTGTTTGGGGGACAAGAATCAGGGATTTAAAACTAGCAATTAGAGTCCATGGCCTGTCCCCAGGGAGATAAATGGTTCAAAGCTGTGATAGTGTCTGGGAAGGACTTAAAATCTTACCACTACCGGCCACTTTAGCTTATTGGGTACTTAAATCATCATCATCATCAAGTGCCGTGCCGGCTGGCGTAGGCGTTCATGGCTCCCCACAGATCTCGGTCTTTGGTGTTCTGGATCAACTCTGCTGATGATATTCCTCCATGCCACCGTCTCAGTCCGTCCAGCATCATTTCTCTTTGTCTGCCTCTGCCTCTTTTCCCCTCGATCTTTCCAGTTGTCACGATGTTCTCCAATGCCTCTCTTCTCATCACATGACCAAAGAAAGATGTTTGTCTCTTTCTTATTGTTGTATATAGTGTTCTAGTTTCATTAGCCTCTTTCAGGCAATCGTTGTTAGTTACTCTGGCAGTCCAAGAAATTCGCAACATTCGTCTTAAAAACCACATCTCTGTTGCTTCTAAGTTCTTCCTAATTTGTTCATTTACATTCCAAGATTCGCTGCCATACAGCAAAACTGGTTCTATATAGCATTTTAGTACTCTCTTTCTTACATTCATTGATAGCGACTTATTGCATAAGATACTCTTCATTTTCTGAAATGCTGTCTTTGCCTGCCCTATTCTGCTCTTAATCTCTTTTGTACATCTTCCATCTGATGTTATAAGTGCCCCTAGGTATTTAAAATTATCCACTTGGTTGAGAATATCCCCTTCTATTTCTATGTCACATTTTGGCGTCCCCATTTTCTTTGATATCACCATTGTTACTGTTTTCTTGATATTCAAGGACAGTCCTTTCTGTGCACTCTCTGTTACTACACTGTCCAACAATTGTTGTAGGTCTGTTGCATTATCCGCTACCAATACTGTGTCATCTGCATAGCGTATATTGTTTATATTATATCCTCCGATTAGTATTCCTGGCTTCTCTTTGATCTCTCTCATTATTACTTCGCTATACAGGGAGAAGAGATCGGGTGACAAGACACACCCCTGTCGTACTCCTAGCTTTATCTGTTCGTAACTACCCTCTTTATTTCCCATTTTAATTGCTGCTACTTGGTTCCAGTATATATTCTTTATTATTCTTAAATCTTTCCCATCAATGTTGATATCTTCCAACATTTTAATCAGCTCATCATGTTTTACTTTATCAAATGCCTTAGTATAATCTATGAAGCATAAATATATGTCTCTTTGTTTCTCTATTGATCTTTCTATTAGTGTTCGTAATATATATTGCATTGTTCGTACCCTTTCCTTCCATAAAACCATACTGTTCTTCACTAATTTCCATTTTTATTTTCTTTCTTGTTCTTCTCATTATAATTCTGAGTAGAAGCTTAGTGACATGGTTTATGAGGTTAATTGTACGAAAATCTTCACAATCAATTGCTCCTGGTCTTTTTGGTATAGCTATAAATACAGATTTCAGCATATCACTGGGTAAATATCCACTACTGTAAATATCATTCAACATTTTGGTTAATATATCTACTCCAAATTCTCCCAACACTTCTAATTCTTCTATTGTGATTTCATCTGGCCCAGCTGTTTTTCCTTTCTTCATATGTTTCATAGCATCAGCGACTTCTTCTTTTAGAATAGGTGGGTACTTAAAGGGCTCATTTAATTTGTTTATACATGGTGATGCATATTTTTTCCTTTTCAACCATATCATTACCATATAACATTTTAATACTTGAGATATCGCCTTGGTTTAAAGGCTGCTACACGCGTGCACACCCACACAAACATACACACTTATACACATGCGCGTGCAAATACATGCACCACACACACAAACACCTGCATCCACACCCAGAAGCATACATATGTTACTGCCAACGACACAGACACACATCCACAATATATTTCGTGTTGCACATTCAAATATAATAATGGGGAAATTATTAATAATGGTAGCAATAGTAATAAAAGTATTATTATAAATAATAATAATAATAATAATAATAATAATAATAATAATAATAATAATAATAATAATAATTGTAAGATTATTAATACCGTCAATAAACACATTTACAGTTGTGGTATCCTTTGTTTTAAACAAGTTATTTGCTTCTTCTGTAATATGTGCTGTCTTCAGGCAAAACTCTTACGGGATTTTCGCTTGTGGGGCTAAGGTTAGAATGTTCGAGATTTTTTGTTGATAAAGTTGTTGGACAATTTCTTTGTTGATTGTTCTGTAATTGTATAATACGTTGTTTCTTACTGTCCATATAAGATGTCTGTACTCTGCCAATAGAACAAGTAGCTTTGTGTGGATGTCTTGTGTGGAGTAAGGAAGGAATTTATCATGATTGCTTTGTTAACATCTGTTCTTTGTTTCGTATGAGTGTTTAGGATGTTTTGTAGGAGATTTCTTGTTGGCATGATTGTGTCGCATTCGTAATAGATGTGCTCTTCTGATTCTTGGACGTTCCATCTACAAAGTTGACACTGTAGTATTTGTTTAGTTATTTTTGCTGTTCTCTCTGTTGTTGGGGTCATGCTGTAAACTAGCCTATATGTAATTTCCTTTGCTTTTGGGGTAATCTGTTTGTTGTGAATATTAGAGAAAGTTTCGGTATAATCTTTTATGAAATATCTATGTTCTCTTTTAATTCTGAGGTGTACTGGAGTTACTTGTAGTTTAACTAAATGCTTGTAGATTGTATGTGTTTTCTTGTGTAGTAAATTTTCGTGTCCTTTAAAGGCTGAAATACATGTTTTGTAAAATGTTGGGAGAGTGCCAAAGTAATGTGAGGATGTATTCCTAATAGGTTTTAAATAAGATAGCGTAATTCCAATGTAATAGTGTGCTAATGGGTGTTTTTCTGGGTGTTGTAGGATTTCGCCTACGTGTTTGATCCTAAGCGCTTGTATTTTGGTTGTTATGTCTTGGAGGGCGATACCTCCATCTTTTTTGTCTTGAATGAGTGTAGTATGTATGATACTGTTGATGGTGCTGCCAAACACAAAGCGTCTAATCTCTTTGTTTATGTTTGTGACAGTCTGACGTGGAGGATCTAGGACTGTGCACAGATATAGTATTTTTGGAATTATATATGTATTAACAATGGTACTTCTACCAAATATGGTAGTTGTTTTGTATTTGTACCTCTGCAACATATCTGTTATTTTCGTCTCTAGATTTTGCCATGTGCCTTTGTATGTCTGATTTGGTTGACATGGGAAGACTATTCCGTACAATTTTACAAGATTGTTTGATTTTAAGTCAAATGGAAAATCCGCCTTATTTTTCCATTTGCCTAAACCCATTATAGTAGATTTTTGGACGTTTAATTTTGCCCCACTCCCTTTGCCGAAAAACGAGAACGTTTCCAAAATGATCCGTAGAGATATTTCAGTTTTCGGAAAGAAAATAGTATCGCCCGCATAAGCACTGCAGCTTTTGTTCACCCTTCCCTGGTATGAACGTACCCCTGACATTGTCGTCCTGTCGTATCTTTTCTAGAAGTGGCTCTAGAGCGACAACGTACAGTAATGGGGACAAGGGACATCCCTGTCTCACTGACCTAGTCAACCTGAAACAATTGATTAGGGTATGGTTTAATAGAATCCGACTTTCCGGTTTCAAATATAACATTTTGACCCATGTCCGAAAATAATTTCCCACGTTGCTGTGTCAGAGAGTTTTGTGGAGGTATGAGTGAGATATTCTGTCGAATGCTTTTTCTTGATCTAAAGAGAGAATTGAGGACTGACAGTTTTTCAGATGTGTGTAGTTGATGATGTCCCTTATGAAGTGTGTGTGTTGCTGGATATTCCGGTGTTGTACACTACATTGCTGGTCTTCACGAATGATAGATGCCATTACTGGTTTCAATTTATTCGTCAAAGTCTTTGTTAAAATCTTGTAGTCTACGTTTAAAAGCGAGATCGGTCTGTAACTCTTTAAAAGTGTCTTGTCGGTGTTCTCCTTCGGAATAAGAGTGATGTAAGACGTGTTGACACTGGACGGAAGTTTTCGTTTGTGGAAAGATTCAGAGAATACTGTTAGTAAAAGGGGACCTAGAAGAGGAAAGAAAAACTGATAGAATTCAGTGGTAATACCGTCAGGGCCAGGCGATTTGCCATTCTGCATTCCGTGAACCGCTTGTGTTATATATGTTAGTGTTAATTCAGTATCTAGTGTTAGTTTCTGTTCCTCTGTAAGTTGTTTTGTGAATTTCATAAAGTTGTATTGTACGTGCGCCTGTGTGTTTTCCTCCGTGTAAAGGTTCTTATAATAATCTTCAAAGGCTAAGGCTATTTGTTGTGGCTTGACTTGTATATTTCCTTCTCTGTCATTTATCTGGCCTATCTTTCTGCTGCGCTGTATGTTTTGTTCTAAAGCTAGGTATTGTTTACTCGGTATCTCTTGTGTTATAGTTTGTAACTTTGTTCGCAGTAAAGCCCCCTGGAATCGGTGATGTCTGTGGAGATCTAATTCTTCCTGTAATGCTATGATGTGTGGTGAATTTTTGTCAGTCTGTAGTAAGAGATTAATTGCCTGTTCCAATACTTTTTCTTGTTGTAGTTTATGCTTGTGTATTACTGCTGCTAGTGTTTGAGTTCTCTCTCGTATAGTTTGTTTAAGTGTTTCCCAGAGTTCTCGTGCATTACCCTCTGGTATATCGCTTGTGTATGTGAGGATCAGTTTTGTTAGGCAATCTACATTACTTTATGAATTTTTTTTCTTCATACATTTAAAATTATAAAACAAGTGCAGTTGGCATATCAACTAAAAATTCATTATTATGTGTGTTTTAACACAGTATCTATTCTTAAAACAAATTATTTAATAGCATAAGGAAACAGTGACAATGTTTCTGCTCAGAAAACTTTAACAAATTTAAGGTATGTCATGCAAATGTCTTGGTATGTATGGTGTTATACTTCACTTTCATTCTTTTTCACATTTTTCTGTACTGTTTCTTTTGTTTTCGTCTGGGCAATCATTTCTCTTCGATGACTTACTATCTTCAAATGAATCGTCTCTATTGTTGTCAGTTTCACTGTTTTTGTCATCTTCACTTTCATCAAGACGACTTCCATTCCTCAATCGACTGTTGACCTCATCTAAAGCTTTCCTAATTGCATTCTGAGCAGCTATATCATTCTGGTCTACTGCCAAATCCAAAGCTTGTTTGAATGACGCTGAGGCTGCTTCATACTCTCCACATTTAACCTCTGATTGGGCTACCAGAACACGTGCATGAAGCTGTCATCCGGGGTCTTCGGCTTCTATTGCTGCTTCCACAGACTTTTCTCCATGCTCCTTTGCATCCTCATATTCAGCCAGCTCTAAATGGCACCGACCGATATCAGGAAACAGCCAAGTATTTTCTAATGCTGACTTGCTCTTTGGGAGTTTGCTTTTCCAGCCTATTCTTTGCCAGAAGCGTTCTGCGCACGCGCCGACGGAAGTTCTAGTTCTGTTTAACGGTGTACTTTCCATCCTCTTTACTGCCCTACCACACTTCAATATGTCTTTATTTTTTCAACGTTTATTTCATACAAAGCAATGTATATTTACAAGGTGTAATGTGTGTTTCTTTGTTTGTGTATATTACAGAGCGTTGCCGTTTGTAAGTGTTATGTGTCACATGCGTTAATAAAACAAATACATGCATATACATTTATGATAATATGACATTTATGGCATAGTGCATGTAAACACACATTTCTCGTTTCATTTCCATCTCCACAAGTGGAATGCATGTTACACCTGTCCATCTCTCTCTCTCTCTCTCTCTCTCTCTCTCTCTCTCTCTCTCTCTCTCTCTCTCTCTCTCTCTCTCTCTCTCTCTCTCTCTCTGGTATGTTTGTGGTGGTATGGGTGAGGATGTGTGTGTGGGTGGGGGATAGTGTGTGGTGTGACGGATGTGTGTAATGGGTGCGGGGAATGTGTGTATGGGTGGGGGATATGTGTGGGTGAGTAGGGGGTGTGTGGTGGTTGGGAGAAGTATGTGTGGGTGGTGGGGGTGTGGAGTGAGAGATGTGTGCGTGGATGGAGAATGTGTGGGTGGGGTTGTGTGAGTGGCTTAGGGATGTGTAGGTGGGTGAGGGATGTGTATGTGTCCGGGTAGGATGCGTGAGTGGGTGGAGGATGTGTGTGAGTAGGGGTATTGTGATCGAGAGATGTTTGGTTGGGGTGGGTGGGGGTGCGTAGTGGAGGATGTGTGCATAAGTGAGTGTGTGTTGGTGGATGGGTGGGAAATGCATGTGTGGGTGGGGAGAGGCGCGTGGTGTGTTGGTTGGGGATATTGTGTGGGTGGGTATGTGTGTGTGGGTGGGGTATGTGGGGTGAGTGGGTCAGGGTATCTGTGTGAGTGTGGGTGGGAATATTGTGTGGTATGTGGGTGGGGGATATATGTGTAGTGTGTAGGGTGGGGATGCATGGTGGTATGTGGGTGTGGGATGTGTTGGTGAGGGATATGTGTGCGGTGTGTGGGTTGGGAATATTGCGTGGTAGAGGATGTATTTGATGTGCGGGTGGGGGTGTGTGGTGGGGGATTGGGTTAGGGCATGTGTGGGTGGGTGGAGGATGTATGTGTGGGTGGTGGGGTGTGTGTGAGTAGATTGGGGATGTATAGGTGGTTAGGGAGATGTGTGTGTGTGTCGAGGTAGGGAGATGTCAGTTGGTGGGAATGTGTGTGTATGGTTTGGGGATGTGTGAGTAGATGTGCGATGTGTGGGTTGGTGGGGGATGTGTGTGCGTGGGTGGGGAATATGTGGTCGATGGAGATGTGGCTGGGGGATGGGTGGTTGGAGGTGTGGGTGGGGGAGAGGATGTGTAGGTTAGGATGTGTATGTGGGTGGTGGGGTTGGTGGGGGATGTTTGTGGGTGGCGAGTGTGTTATGGTTGGGGGAACAGGTGATGGCAGTGTGTGAGGGTGGGGGATGTGCGGGAGGGGGATGGGTTGCTTGGTAGGGTATATGTGTCCCTGGGTGTGTGTGTGTGTGGGGTGATGTATGGGTAGATGGGATATGGGCCTCATAACATGGTAATTTGTCTTGATTTTGTTTACAACATTCATTTCACAATGTTTATCTTTCTTCCTATGTAAATGTATAATGCTCTTGATGAACGAAAGACGAGTGATTGGAAGGGCCGAATGTAAGACGGGCCTGCGTGCCCAATTTGTTACCCTTTGAAAATAAAGTTGATTTGATTTGATTTGATTTGATCTCTCTCTCTCTCTCTCTCTCTCTCTCTCTCTCTCACACACACACACACACACACACACACACACACACACACACACACACACACACACACACACACACACACACACATACACACATTCTGTCTTGATATATCTCTTGATTTCTGTAGATAATAGTACATGGATTTCCGTGATCTTGGGCAATAACCTTTACATTTTCATTCTATTTAAATTGTAACTTCCAAATTTATTTTTTTGGGGGGCGGGGGTTGGGGGGGGGGGGGGATTTCCATATGCATATATTCATATAAATACCTGTATATCAACACAAAGCCATAATTATATTTACATAAATACCTACACGAATTAACCCATATATGGCTACCCATATATAAATACTATACATGTTAGCCTTTTGTATTTTACAACAATGTTTATATTCGTGCTGGGGAATCGTGTTGTATTTAGGCAAAGGGCAAACCGCTGAACGCAAAATTTCCTAGTGACCACCAGCCACTAGACTACACCAGGGCCGATCGCCGGGTCTTACAGCGGACACGCAGCCAGTTTTCACAAAGCCTTTGTGTACCTAGGCCAGAGGAGCTATATATCTCTCTTTAAAGTTGTTTGGGGGGGAGGAGAGGGGTGGATCTGTGATTCAAAGCACCCTGGGGAAGCATTTGCCGCGTGTAATATCTGCGCTCTCCAATGCTTGTTACCACCTAGTGAGAAGTGTTCCCAAGTATTAATAAAATAAGCCACACACAGGCTCGCGAGTCGCACACACGTTCTAAAATTTTCCACAGCAGGGACTGGTCTGGGACAGTCCCGTTCACCACTGCTATAGGTTTTAGATTTTATGCCTTGCAGCAGAAACCAAATATCATTGTCAAGACGATCGGGTGTAAAACATCTTAGATGTTTTTGATATTATTAACTCTTGATTATGAGGTTGTTTCGGGATTTGAAATTTAAATATTGAGCACAACCCACTACTGGCAACGCCGATCGCATTCTGGTATGAACCTAAGGCCTATCCACGTCAATATGGAAACACTATACTCGAGTTTCGCCCTCATTTGAGCTCGTCAGTAGTGCATATCCCTGACCGGATCCGGAAACAGTCCCCGGATCACGCGTGTGAAGCGGGTGTGTAACCACGCGGCACACACTGGACACACCAAATTATCACAACAGAACATCACAACGCTACCCATCGTAGGCTATGCTCAAGATTGCCCAACCGCCGCGACCGACGTCCGTCAATCGATGGGACCCGAACGATCAGGACTTCTCACTGGCAAGGAACACCAGGCCTCCTAGATCCAGTGAGCAATAATCAATTGATTATGAGGTTGTTTCGGGAGTTGAAATTTAAATATTGAGCACAACCCACTACTGGCAACGCCGATCGCATTCTGGTATGAACCTAAGGCCTATCCACGTCAATATGGAAGCACTATACTCGAGTTTCGCCCTCATTTGAGCTCGTCAGTAGTGCATATCCCTGACCGGATCCGGAAACAGTCCCGGATCACGCGTGTGAAGCGGGTGTGTAACCACGCGGCACACACTGGACACACCAAATTATCACAACAGAACATCACAATGCTACCCATCGTAGGCTATGCTCAAGATTGCCCAACCGCCGCGACCGACGTCCGTCAATCGATGGGACCCGAACGATCAGGACTTCTCACTGGCAAGGAACACCAGGCCTCCTAGATCCAGTGAGCAATAATCAATTGATTATGAGGTTGTTTCGGGATTTGAAATTTAAATATTGAGCACAACCCACTACTGGCAACGCCGATCGCATTCTGGTATGAACCTAAGGCCTATCCACGTCAATATCCACGTCAATTATTAACTCTTTTTTAAAATTAATAAATATGGCATTTTTTTCTAATTGCAATAGTTAATGAAATTAAGGAAATTTACACATTTCAGCCAGGAAAAATAGTAGCTAGTTTGTATTTAAACATTAGTAAAAAATAAGTTTCTGTTGTATGTAAGGGAGTTGAACCTTGCCTTGATTCTGCAAGTCCAAACTAATTTTCTGTATTCCGCTAGTGTTTGAAGTAGTTTATCTGTGTGTCTTCGGGTGTTTTAGGAAGAGTGTTAAGGAAGATTGCCTTGTAAATGTCTGATTTGTTTGCCTGTGTGTGTTTGTATTATTTGTTGTAGAGTTTCCACTGCATCTGTGACTGCTTGAAATGTGAAAAATATGTGTTCTACTGTCTCTTTTGTGTTGTTCCTGCATAATTGGCATTTTCCTATTTGTCTGGATCTGAATGCTAATTTTGGTATTATGGGAGTTATATTAAAATCAGTCTGTAAGTTACTTCTTTCACCTTAGATGTGATGTGTTTGTTGTGTAAGATGGAGAGATGGATGTGTAGTCTGACATGAAATATATTTGTCCTCTTTTGATTCTTAGTTTAAGCGATGGCGCTTGTTTACTAACTAATTGTTTGTATATTTCTCGTGTTGTTTCATTTATTAAATGTTCATGTCCTTGTATTGCCTGTATACATGTGTGATAGAAAGATGGTAGTATGCCCTGATAATGTGCTGCTGCATTGTTTAGTTTTATGAGATGTTTTATTTTGTGTGCTATATAATATAATGCTACTCTATGTTGTTCTGGATGTCTAATAATATTACCTATGTGGCTGATTCTAAGTGCTTGTATTTTTGTTTGTATGTCCTGAAGTGCTATTCCTCCTTGTTTCGTATCCCGAATGAGAGTTTTATGCTGTATGCTGTGTATTGTCTTACTAAATATGAAATGTCTTATCTGTTTGTTTATGTCTGTGATTGTCTGTTTTGGAGGGTCTGTCACTAAGTATATTATTTTTGGTATGATATATGTGTTAACTATTATGCTTCTACCAAATATTGTTGATGTTTTGTATTTGTACCTATGTAGCATGTCTGTGATTTGGTGTGTTAGTTGTAGCCATATTTCTCTGTGTGTTGTTCTGGGGTCACATGGAAATGTGATCCCATACAGTTTCATATTGTGTGTATGTTTTAGGTCTGGAGGGAAATCAGACTTTTGTTTCCACTTTCCCAGGCCCATAATTTGTGATTTTTGTATATTAATTTTGGCTCCACTGCCTTTCCCAAAGTTGGAGGTGTTCAGTATATTTCTGATGGATGTGTTGCTTGCAGGGAAGAATGCAGTATCGTCTGCATAAGCAATGACCTTTTGCTCTCCTATTCCCTGTATGAAAGTGCCTTTAATGCTGGTATCTTGTCTGATCTATTCTAATAATGGCACTAGTGTCAGTATATACAGAAGTGGTAATAGTGGGCACCCTTGTCTTACAGATCTTGTCAGCCTGAAGCTAGCAGTCAGTGAATGGTACACTAAGACTTTGCTTTCTGGGTTGTTATACAAAATCTGTATCCACTTTCTGTAGTACTGTCCTATATTGCAGTGTTCTAGGGTTTTGTTCAAATAGGAGTGTGCGATTCTGTCAAAGGCCTTTTCTTGGTCCAAAGACAAGAGGGAAGATTGACAGCCTTTCTGGTGTGTGTACGTTATAATGTCTCTAATGAGGTGTGTGTGGTTTTGTATATTCCTTTGCAGTACACTACATTGCTGGTTTGGGTGTACTAGTTTTGGTAGGAATTGTGTGATTTTGTGTGCTGGTGATTTGGCCAGAATTTTGTAATCTGTGTTAAGAAGTGAAATTGGTCTGTAATTTTTCAGTTGTGTCTTGTCTGTGCATGTGTTATGTTTTCTAATGTCAATTGTGTGTCCAATATCTCTTTGTCTGTGTCTGATATGTTTTTTTGTATATTGTAAGAAGTTATCTTGTATTTGTTGCGTTTACTGTCTCTGCTGTAAATAAGTGTGTATAGTATTGCTGGAATGCTTCTGTTATACGTGTGGTTTCTGTTTGTGTGATTCCTTGCATGTCTATTATTGTGTTTATCTGTTTGCTACGCTTTAAGTTTTGTTCTATTGTCATGTATTGTTTGCTGGGTGTCTCTTGTGTGATGGTGTTGAGTTTTGTTCTAATTAGTGCAGCCAGGTATCTGTACTGTTGATGTTGTTCCAGTTGCATTTCTAATGCATGCAAGTATGGTGAGTTTATGTCGGTTTGCTTTGTTAAATGTATTGCTGTTTGTTTGATCTGTTCTTGGTGTAGTCTACGCTTGTGTATGATGAATGCTAGTTGTTGTGTCCTACTCCGTATTGTGTTTTTCAGTAAGTCCCAGTATTGTCTAATGTTGTCAGTTCGTATGCTATCAGTGTATGAATGTATCAGGTCTGTCATATATTGTATATATTCTGTGTTTTGGAGTAATGTATTGTTAAATTTCCAGTGTGGTGATCGTTTGTAATGCTGTGTGGGTGTGTTAATTATAGTGATATGTGCCAGTATTGCTTTGTGGTCTGCATACTGGAGAGTTTCTTGTAGATGTTTAGTTTGTGTTATGTGGTGTGTTGTTGGTACGTATATTCTATCTAACCTAGATGATTTGTTATGTGCATGGTTTCAGTGCGTTGTATCGTGACTGTTGGTGTGTTTGTGCCTGAATGCGTCCACTAGGTTATGTGAGTCAATTATGTATTGCAATGTTTCGAGTTGATTCATGTCGTCTCGGCCAGCTCTTAACTGCGTTTTCACTTCCTCGCCTATTATGTTAGCCGAAGCTAAACAACAATTAAAATCACCCGCTAAAACAACGTGCCTCCCTCTGAATGTCTGTGCTAATAGGTTTTCTAAGTGTTCGAAGAATTGTGGTTGGTAGCTGTAATTTGCTGGGGCATGTATGTTGACTAAAGCGCGCGCGCGTGTGTGTGTGTGTGTGTGTGTGTGTGTGTGTGTGTGTGTGTGTGTGTGTGTGTGTGTGTTGTTTCTAACGTGTATGATGGTAATGTCTCTGGTCGTCCTTGTGTGTGCCAGTAATTTCCCATGCGTCTGAAGTCTGCATGCAGTATGGCGGTTTCAGAACCCGTACGATGGTTCGACAGACTGAAGCATGAGTGTCTGAGCCCTAATTGTGTAGTGATTTGCTTTGCGTGTGTATTCGCATATATTTGTTTCTTGTAGGAGAATGAAGTCTGGTTTGTATTTGTGTATGAGTGTGACGATGTGTTTTTGTTTTGTGCGTAAACCTGAAATGTTCAGATTAATAATTATAATATCATTAGTCATCATAAATTAATCAAAACAAGCAAATAATATTGTTGACTAACAGTAATAAGAAATCAGAGACGAACGAGGTTGTCTATTTGAGATAGTTATTTTTTTTTCTTGTTGTCTTGGTGCAGACGTGATCTGATTGTAGATGTTAAAACAGTAGGCCATCTTCTTCGGTGTCAGTGTCAGTGTCAGTAGTGTTCTTAGATGTCAATTCTGATCTAGTTTTATCATCAAAGGTGTCGTTGCTGATGGTTTCATCCGTATTTTCGGTTTTCTTTCATTCTTATTTTGGCGTTGATTTGGTTGGTGAGTTTTCTTATTCTTCTTCCTTAGTACTGCTTGTTGAGTTAGGACTTAATCCTCGTATTTGTCTTTTTCTGGTTTTGGAGTGGAAAACAGTTGTAAAGGGTTCTTCTGTTTGCGTTTCCAGAATGTAGTTTTCTTGATTGATCTGTTGGCGTATCCGTTTGTTGTTTTTCTTGATGTGTGGGCTGTTGTTCAAATTGTTTTCCGCGTTGTTCGTTTTGTTCTCAGAGGTGGAAAATTTATTACATCTTCTTGTGCCACAACAGGCTTGTTTATATGTTTGGCTGGACATTTGTTGGACCAGTGGTCGTCCATACCACACACATGACAAAGAGTTCTCCTGCCGGGCAATGTTATCAGAATTTTGTGAGTGTTTTTGGTAACCCCTGTTATGTTTAGATTTATGCAATGGGGGATGTCCTGGACGGGGTTACATAAGGCTCCCCATTTACCTCCAGAGATTTTTTTAATGGGAATACCTCCACATTCGGGTCCCCAGTGGCATGTACGGCGATTGCCTTGACACCCTCTATCTTCATTGCCGCTGGGATCCAATGCAAAGTAAGTTTTTGCCTTTCTTTGTCTACATGCTCCAGACAAATATTGATGTCCGAATTCGGTACTTGTAACTGTACCCGGTGTAGCCTATCGTACAGTTTGACATGCATGTCTTCTGTTAAAGTCACGAACCACCACCACCGTGTCGGTGACTCATACCTGTGTAGACTGGCTATTGCGCCTAGCGGCACGCCAGCCAGTCCAGCGAGTGCGCTCGCTATGAACGCTGGCGTCGACTTGTCGGCGGCTCCAGGGCCGGAGAGAGACACAACAACTGTACCTGAGCGGTGGAGCAGGTTTCCGTTGAGCACATCTGACGTCAGTGTTAGAGATGAACTTGTCATTTTCTATTAATCCTTTAGAATAACACACCTGAAAGTTGATAAATGAAACAAAATCCACTACACTTTGATGACTAAAAAGATTTATCCCAACGTGGGTGAAACACAGTTGACCATGGCCCTCACAGTATTCTCAGTCCTCAGACAAGAACCGTCAAAATGACACGATGGAACTTTTTATACGTCATAGGCGAAAGATTTATACGTTGTGAAGATGAGGGTGTGTCAGATCGATATGTCGTATCGGCAATTTCTGACACGTATTCATAAGATCATAACAACCCCCGTTGTAAGATAATTTTATTTTTATTTTCAATTAATGCATTTATTTAATCAAATTTAAGAATCAGCCTCTTCTCCGGGCTTGTTGAAGACGTATGTGAGACAGCACTTTCCACAGTACTGTCTGTCAAAGTGGGATGCCATGAAAACACCAGCACCGCAGCATTTGTTGGGGCATTCTCTGCGAAGGCGTGTGATTTTGCCATTCTCGTCAACCTTGTAATATTTGAGCACTGCAAGCTTGACCTTCTTCTTCTTGTGCTTGTTTTTCTTTGGGGTGGTGTAATTCTTCTTCTTCCTCTTCTTGCCTCCACCTCTCAGTCTCAGCACCAGATGAAGAGTTGACTCTTTCTGGATGTTGTAATCTGACAGAGTACGTCCATCCTCCAGTTGTTTACCAGCGAAGATTAACCTTTGCTGATCAGGGGGAATGCCTTCTTTGTCTTGGATCTTGGCCTTGACATTTTCAATGGTATCACTGGGCTCCACCTCAAGGGTAATAGTTTTACCCGTCAGGGTTTTCACAAAAATCTGCATGATGCCACCACTCTACCATGCGATGGTTGCCAAACCGGAAAGAACGGAAATTACGCCGTAAGATAATATACAAAGATGTATACGTTGTGAAGAGAAACCAGAGTAACAATTGTAGTAGGGAGTCCATTGGGGGACAGTCGTTAACATCGTGCACGGAGCTTGCAGTGTTGAGACATTGTATATATTGCATTAACAAGTATATTTTATTCACTTTTAGCAGTAAAAGTATTTTAAACTTTAGGATGTCAAATTATTGTGTTAACAGTAAATAGACTGTGTCATTATTTTAAACATTTAACAATTAATGTAACTAATTGCTTCTTTAGAAAAACGTTAGCGAGTAATGTCCCTTAACAATAAAATAAATATTATGTTCCCGTGAAAAAGAGGTATTTGAATAACGAAGACACAAACCATATATAGTACGATTTATTGCCTGGCACATTTCGCTGCATCTCGTCAGGTACTTACTGCAGATGTCACACAACATAGAGTAAAATAATTAGAATCATCATTCAAGCTTAAATACACACATGTTCACACAGTAATATTAGTTGTTTACCATGTTTACCATTACTGTGTGAACATGTGTTAATGTGTATATTTCAGCTTGAACGATTATTCTAATGATTTTACTCTATGTTGAGTGACATCTGCAGTAAGTACCTGACGAGATGCAGCGAAATGTGCCAGGCAATAAATCGTACTATATGTGGTTTGTGTTTTCGTTATTCAAATTCACTACGGGAAAACATTGTTTTGATTTTCTGAAAGAGGTATTTTGCCCCCTTTAATTTCGCTTACCAAGTGCGCAGGCGTCGAGAGCGCGATAGCGAATGGTTAGCCCGTACATCATGTAATTGAATCCTCACTATTGCCCCCTGGTTGACTCAGCCAAAACTAAGCACCATGAAATGTTCTGGAAAGTAAAGACGAAGTGTGCTCTATTGACCACATCACCCATTGAGTGCCAATTGTTTACAAAAAGGGAGACTTTATAAGCAAACATTTGCTATTAATGTACGGACATTATTCGCAAACGGCTGGTCAGGTGACGTTTACTACCGCCTTCGATTGACTTAAGAAAACTATTATTATCCCTTCTTCTTTTCATTCAAACCGCACTTTCTTTTTGAACTTCAACTACATACATACTAGTTTATTCCATAAAACTGTAATGATGATATCTTAATGAATGCCTAGATGCCGCGAAACGGAAGTGGGTCTCAGACGGGACAACGTATTACCCACTTTGTCCCACCCCGTTCATGCGGCTAGGCCACACTTTAAGGCGTGTGAGTGGGGATTTCCGAGTAAAAAGAGTTAGGACCGTCTTCTGGGTTCATGCGCAGTTATGTATCGGGGTTGTCGTGAATTTCCAGGGTCCCGAGAAACATAACTCATCTCTTTGAATGTGCGTAGATATTGATGAAGTAAATCGCACACTCTGATAATCTCGGAGAATGGTGAATTGCCATCACCCTCGTGAGGGAATTCTGGGAGTTATTAGGTGAGTTCCGGGAGTGGGGGATACTTCCGGAGGGAATCCGAACTGGTCATTCGGTTGCCAGTCATCGAGAAGGGAGGCCGCTTCTATTGCCAGCTATAGTTTAGGCATCTGGGAGAATGCTCTACAGCAGAGGTAGTTTTTGAAGCTATCCTTTCACGGCCGAGTCTTCTAGCTGTACCCTATGCAACTCTTGTGGAATTAGAGTTTGATCTACAGCGGAGGTCCAGTCTGTCCTTGAGACGAGAAGCCGTGTCTTCGACTAGCTGTATCATATTGACCTTTTGGGGACCCAGAGAGTGGACCTACAGCCGAAGGCTTGATGAACCGACCGGGTCGATGTCTGTTGCGTAGTTGTTCCTACACCCACACATAACAAACTCATAAAAAGTAGAAAACTTTGTTAAAAAATTTGAAAAGTGTAACCAAATTTCAAACCAAACTTATAAAAAAAATATTGGAAATGTTGTTAACATTCTCATAAAGAGAAATTTAATTGTTAATTTTTTGTACAATTTTATTGTTGAAATTTTATTTTTTCATTCAACCATAGTGACTTATTACATAAGATGCATTTAATTTTCTGAAATACAGCTATTGTTTGCATAGGTGACAGGCGAATATCTCTAGTAGGTTGGGGATGTAAAATGACAACGTGAGATATTTTTCCCCTTTTTGGTTAAGGAATTTTCCTACCTTTCATAAGTTTTGGATGAAATATTTCTTCACTTGTCCAAAAATTTTCACATTTTGTTAACAAAGTTTCCTACTTTTTATAAGTTTCGATGAACATTGGCCAAACTTTTCACATTTGGTTAACACAGTTTCCTACTTTTTTTTATGAGTTTGTATGAAATTTGGTCAAACTTTTCACATCTGGACAACAAAATTTCCTACTTTTCACAAGTTTGGGTGAGATATTTATAAGTTTGGTTGAACTTTAGCCACAATATTTCACATTTGGTCCACAAAATGTCCTACTTTTTATGGATTTGGTTGAAATTTGGCCAAACTTTCCACATTTTGGTTAACAAAGTTTCCTACTTTTTATGAGTTTTGTTTGAAATTTGGCCAAACTTGAGATATTTTGTTAACAAAATTTCCTATTTTTCATAAGTTTTGGATGAAAAGTGTCCAAACTTTTCACATTTAATTACCAAAGTTTCCTACTTTTTATGAGTTTGTTTGAAATTTGGCCAAACTTTTCACATTTGATTAACAAAGTTTCCTACTTATCATAGGTTTTAGTGACATTTGACCAAACTTTTCACATCTGGACAACACAATTTCCTATTTTTCACATGTTTGGGTGAAATTTGACCAAACTTGTCACGTTTGGTTAACAACATTTCCAATTTTTTATAAGTTTCGTTTGAAATTTAGCCAAACTTTTTCACATCTGGACAACAAAATTTCCCACTTTTCTTAAGTTTGGGTGAGATGTTTATAAGTTTGGTTGAACTTTGGCCACAATTCTTTCACTTTTGGTCAACAAAATTTCGTACTATTTATGGATTAGGTTGAAATTTGGCCATACTTTTCACATTTTGGTTAACAAAGTTTCCTACTTTTTATGAGTGTGTTTTGAAATTTGGCCAAAATTTTTCACTTTGGTTAACAAATTTTCCGACTTTTTATAAGTTTGACTGAGCTTTTTATAAGTTTGGATGAAATTTGGCCACATTTTTCACATTTGGTTAACAAAGTTTCCTACTTTTCATAAGTTTGGGTGAAATTTAGTCAAACTATTCACATCTGGACAACACAATTTCCTACTTTTCATAAGCTTGGATAAAAGGTGGCCAAACTTTTCACGTTTGGTGAAAAAAATTGCCTACATTTTCATATGTTTGACTGAGATTTTTATAAGTTTGGTTTGAAATTTGGCTAACCTTTTCACATGTGGTTAAATATTTTTCTTACTTGGCCAAGATTTTTGCCATTTGGTTAACACATTTTCCTACTTTTCATAAATTTGATTGAAATGTGGCGAATTGTTTTTTTTTTCTTTTGGGTAACAGATTTTCCTACTTTATGCAAAGTTTCCTACTTTTCATAATTTTGGTTGAGCTATTTCAGACTATGGTCAAAAGTTTCCTACTTTGGTTAACCAGTTTCCTTAATTTTGTTGAAATATTTATTGAATTTGTCATCAATATGTTTCATTCTCTCATCACATGACAACTATATACACCGTAAACACTAAAAATTTCAACAACCAAGACGTAATTATAATATATGCCTGTTTATTTTACAGTATTTCAGTACATTTTACAGTATTTCAGTACATTTTACAAGAATAAAAATGCATAATGTCATTATACGAAATGGATGCTGTGATATGCGCTGGTATACACAGTATCATCACAACATTTTATTTTCACATACAGAGCTATACACATTGTATGGTGTTTCTGGATTTCTTCACACCATTGTCTGAGTAGGTTGGTTTTTTTCAGTTGGTAGCCTGGTATGTACATGTCACTTAGCATGTAGTCATAAGACTGGTCTCCTGCTTGGTGGGCTGCTATCTGAGTATTGTAGATAACCGCGGCATCAATCATCTGAGTGTTGGGCACATCATTTCTTTGTGCAGTCTGAGGTTTCACAATTATTCTAGATCTGATCTCTTCTGAACTCGAAAATGTAACGTCAGCACTGAAGTCCCGGTAGTGAATGAGACCTTTGTGTCCGTATCAGTGGTTATAAGTATTTCCACCGTGTCGAAGGAGTGACGACTCAGAGGTACGTGGTGAGGTTTGGCGTAGGCGCGAAACACTGAGGTCGAGCGCTGATTCATGATAAGAACCATCCTTAGTAGTGGGACCATGACGTCTCCGACTGGTCTCGCCGCAATGAGATCGCAGTAGACGTAGACATTTTGCAGGTCGTTATTCAGGTCTATCACCCTTCACCTTCAATTGTATCTAGTATCTCTTGCAACTTCTGACTAAATGTAACAGTGGCCCCGGGTTCGACTATTGTCACGATGACTTTCTTTGATGCATTGTCGAAATGGAATAGAACACAGAGCTGATCGTCCACCTTCCGATCTTTCATTAGTCGATTCAGTGCAGCTATAAACGCATCTGGTGAACTGTACAGGCTCGGGGGACACGCCGTTCTTATCACTCTACCGTTGGGTGGGATGTATCTTAGCCATACTTCATTCTCTAGCACATTGCAGCAGTAGTTGGGAATTGAATTTCGGCCAGACCCACTTCGAAATGTTGACTCACCTTAATAGTCTGCGGTAACTTGACGAAATATTGACCTGGTGTGCTCTGGGGAAACATGTTCGGCGAAGCATTACTCGGTAATGTCACGTAGAAGCTCATATTTTAGGGTTTGGTAGCATGTAACCCAGACAGCTGCTTAGAAGAGCTATCCATAACTTACCCTAGACTGCGTCGACGCTGTCTCGAGATAGATTGAATAGTGATACGCCAATAACGGTGTATATAACGACCAGTTGACAGAAGAAGACAATCTCTAGTCGCGGCACTCGCCGACCACACATGCACCAGAACGTATTTCTTTCCCCCTCAGGGTTATTTTATGGGTTAGTTTCGACGTTGGTTTCTTCCATTAGTATCTGATTAGGTCTGAGATCCACCTGTTGAATGACTTGGGATACCCGACCACTTGACTAAATACTCTTTACCACTACCTCGCCTGTGTCGTTCTTGTAAGACTGTTTCGGCGCGATACACTTGCTTGTCTCTCACGCGTTGTATTTCTTTTCGGTAAAATGTGCCTTGGAGTTCCTCCCTGAATCATCATTTAGCACATACGTCACCGGACTGGTCTGGTTTATACGACTGACGGTAAACTGTTCTTCTGTCCCCAAGGGCACACACCCCTTTTTAAAAGGCTGTTTGGGTTGAGCCAGTCGGACTCGATCACCGGCCGTGTTCCATGTCTTCCCAGTCTACCATAATATATTATGATAGTGATGATGACTAGCATCATTTCTCTGTTTCACACCACCACAAGAGAGGATGGTGCTGCTTTTCATGTCTCCGCTTGACAACGACGGCGGAAGACGCTACAGTGATGATGATGTTGGTGGTAATCATGATGACAGACACTACAGAAGATCATGGGTGCCGGCCGTTCAGAAAGACAACTGCAAACTTGCCCAGTAAGCACGAACATCCACAGAATGCTGGGGCTGACTGCGATGTCCTGTAAATGCAATGCATTAAAGCTTGACTGCGATATGTAAAAGATAGACACATAGCTATAGTACGAAGCATACATTTGGTCGTGAGATGACACGGCACATATACACACACACGCGCGCGTGCACGCACGCACTTACACACACATACACGCACACACACACAAATTCACCCCCGCCGACATAGCCCCGTGATGAGTCACCCAGTCGGTCACCCTCAGATCAGCTACCTATGAGTTCAATCTTTAGATTTTAATATGAGCCTTACCCTCAGTCTATTATCAAGGAACGGATGTATTTATCTACCACCCCGCCACTCGACCACCCCTTAACAATGATCTGAAGCACCTATCTCTCTCTCTCCCTGACACACACACACACACACACACACACACACACACACACACACACACACACACACACACACACACACACACATTCTGTTTAATTCAATCAGAAGAAAATATAACTACACAACAATTGTGCCGACTTTTTTATTTCTTGTACACACACACCCACACACTGGGACTCGAAACCAGGTGACCGGCGACTAGTTGGTCTACTTATCTATATAAGTTACCCACATGCCCGGGGCTTGCCTCACTGTCTGCAAGCGGCCCCGGGGCGACCCGGGGAAGTCGAGGCGGCCGGTGGAGGGACATGTGGGCACAGTGGTCGGTGGGCGCGTGCCCCGGGAGACACCAGATGTCAACCGGAAGTGACACAGGAAGTATCACACCAGAAGTACTAAAACATACCCGCCAAGTTCAAATATTGAGGTCAATTGGGGTTGGCTCTTATGACGAAACAAGATGGCGGGATAAGCCCGTAAAGAAGGATTTATCGGGGGTTTCCAACCCCAAAATATATTTAAATTGCACATTGGTTACTACTACTTTCTCGTGAAGAGATTTCTTTGTGTTTCAGAACCATGTTTCGTGGACTCATATTTCTCAGAGCGTAACTTTTCAGAAAACTTTCAATACGTTGATAGATGTTTTGTTTCCTAGTGACACCGAAGATTGTACTCTTTCAATATGGCAACACTTTAGATGCAGTTTACGCAATTGGTTTTCCGGTCCTTCGTTTTCACAAAGAAGTAATTTACTCCCCATTCTTCATTGATAACGCGACACTCGCCGTCCACTTTTCTTTTCTTAGTAGCCATATTGAAGGTTGAAGTACACGGGATCTGAAAATGAAAAAGACATTGAATTAGAAACATAATTAAAATCCCATTGACACACAAGAAAAGCAGGCGACTAGGGGTCACTAGTGAAGTTACGGCTCACCATAGGTACATATAAAGTTTATAGGTACCTATGGTAATAGAATATATCTCATAATAAGGTTTGAAAACTATGTAAATAGGGCCGGCCTAAATAAACAGCCTAGAGCAGAGTTTTTCAATCGGGGTTCCGAGAGTGGCAGCCAGGGGTTCCGCTGAAACAGACCGAAATCGCCTAAATGCAACATTTCTGCCCATCTGGTTTATTACGTAAAGTAGGACAGACACCTTGATCATCGCACAGAGTTCCTTGAGCAACGTAAACATTTGCATAAGGATCTGCTCCAGCAGAAAGATTGAAAAACACTGACCTAGCGACTAGCTCGATTAACACCTTGACCGGGTAATTCTTCTGAGCTAGGGATAATATTTTCGTAATAACACGAGGATTCTATGGCATTTTTATGCTATGTTTGCTACTTTATTGCCTCTGTTCACACTTGTAGTTCACTTACCTATCACTGTCTAACATAGAAATCGTTGTTACAAAAAAATGGCAAAAATAAGTAAATATTTCTGGAGCATTGGACTTGTGTTGACAGCCTGACGCATCTGGGGGAGGGAAAGGTGTGTGTGTGTTTGTGGGTGCGTGGGTGTGTTTGTGGGTGCGTTGGTGTGTGTGTGTGTGTGTTGCTCTTGAAACCATGGTAACGTCAGAGTGTAGGCGGCGCTACAACGAGCCGGGGAAGGACTTGGGATGGTGCGAAATAAGTAAACATTACAATAAACAAGAACATCTAGATACAATAATTTATAACTGAAAAATGTAAATTTAAGACACATAGTAGCCAGGAAGTCTCCGCACGTGTGGCATCAATCAATCAATCAGGTTCCGTCTCCACAATGAAGGTTGGCTACAATGGATCTCTAACACTGTCTCTCGTCTTGACTGTACATTATATCAGACTGATGTTCGTCCATCTCTTGAAGTTATCTTCCCACTTGTATCGTTGTCTACCTCTAGGCTCGCTTGCCCTCAACCTTGCCCTCCAGTATGGCTTTGATAAGAGTATCATGTCTTTTAACGTGGCCGAAATATTTCACTTGAATCCTCTTTATTTCTTTCATCAACTCTCTCTTCATTCCCAGTTTTTCTAGAACCTCTCCATTTGATTGATTATGTTTCCACGAAATACGAGATATTCGTCTGTATATCCACATATCCAGGGCCTCTATGCGACTTTCTAGTTGCTTGTTCAATGTCCAAGCATTGGGTGCATAGCTATGTAACACCATTTCCTAAACCAGGCAAAGATCATTCAAAGCTAAATGGATTAAGGATTATTACCCTACATAATACTTTTGACAAGTTGCTGGAGAAGATCGTTGCTGTTAAGCTTCAGCAAAATTTAGAAAGGGAAAACTCTCCACCCCCCCCCCCCCTTTCCCCGTAAAGTTTCAATGTGTATACGAGCAAGATTGCAAGCTTCGTAGCTCCAGGGGCTGGAAGGATACTAACATTTGCAGATGATGTTCTTGCATACAGGCAGGGGAGGGACAGAAATCAAACAACTCAGGAGATGCAGGCGACACTGGACAAAGTGATGGCATGGTGTACGGAGATGAATGCCGTCATTAACCCAGAAAAAGCGTCTGTCTTGTGGTTCTCTCTGGAGAATCGGATTGTCAAAGCTGACCTCCCAAGCCTTACAATAAATGGTAGAGCTGTGAATAGAGACATTATGTGGGTATGAAATGTGATGAGGAAAGTAAACTGGCCACCACATATTCTTGTGGTCCGAGATGATCTCCGTAGTGTAGTGGTTAAACCGCTGGCCTCGCGCATCGAAAGAAATGGGCTTGTTATGGGACACAGTGATTCGGTTCATGGGTGTCATTTTCTGGGAGACTCCTGTGGGGCCGTAGTGCGTGTGCTCTGTACGACCCTTTTGACAGTTCTCTCTGTGGAAAGGGATCCAGCCATCTGGAATAAAACCAGTTGCAATGAAATCATCCCTCTTACCTTCCAACCTTATTCAATATGTCGTGGCCTAGAAATTGTGAAGGCCTAACACTTCCCACTCCGTCGGTAGTATATGCTGTGGGACCATCTCCACCGTATACAGACAGACAGACAGACAGACAGACAGACAGACAGACAGACAGACAGACAGACAGACAGA
>JACEFZ010024534.1:50000-64759 GCA_014155875.1 Cepaea nemoralis
GATGAGAGGTGTGTGTAGGTGGGGAGATGTGTAGGTGTAGGGATGTGGTGGATGGGTGGGGGAATGTATGTGTGTGTGGGTTATGTGTGTGGTTGGGTGGGGGAATTGGAGTGAATGGGGGATGTGTGGGTGGGTGGTAGATGTGTCTCATAACATATTAATATGCATTGTTTATGTTTACAAAATTAATGTGACAATGTTTTTTTTCCTATGCACTGTTGATGAAAGAAAGCTGAGTGAGTGGAAGGGCCGAATGTAAGACGGGCCTGCGTGCCCAATTTGTTACCCTTTGAAAATAAAGTCTGTTCGTTCGTTCGTTGGTGGGTGGGGTGGGTGGGGTGGGTGGGTGGTTGGGTTGGTGGGTAGGTAGTTAGTTAGTTAATTAGTTAGTTAGTTAGTTAGTTAGTTAGTTAGTTAGTTGGTTAGTTAGTTAGTTAGTTAGTTGGTGGGTGGGGTGGGTGGGGTGGGTGGGTGGTTGGGTGGGTGGGTAATTAGGTAGTTAGTTAGTTAGTTGGTGGGTGGGGTGGGTGGGTGGATGGGTGGTTGGGTAGGTAGTTAGTTAGTTAGTTAGTTAGTGGGGTGGGTGGGGTGGGTGGGTGGTTGGGTGGGTGGGTAGGTAGTTAGTTAGTTAGTTAGTTAGCTAGTTAGTTAGTTGGTGGGTGGGGTGGGTGGGTGGTTGGGTGGGTGGGTGGGTAGTTAGTTAGTTAGTTAGTTTGTTAGTTAGTTAGTTAGCTAGTTAGTTAGTTAGTTGGTGGGTGGGGTGGGTGGTTGTGTGGGTGGGTAGGTAGTTAGTTAGTTAGTTAGTTAGTTAGTTGGTGTGTGGGGTAGGTGGGGTGGGTGGATGGTTGGGTGGGTGGGTAGGTTGTTAGTTTAGTTAGTTAGTTAGTTGGTTTGTTAGTTAGTTAGTTAGTTGGTGGGTGGGTGGGGTGGCTGGGTGGCTGGGTGGCTGGGTGGGTGGGTAGGTAGTTAGTTAGTTAGTTAGTTGGTGGGTGGGGTGGGTGGGGTGGGTGGTTGGGTGGGTGGGGTGGGTGGTTGGGTGGGTGGGTAGGTAGTTAGTCGGTTAGTTAGTTAGTTAGGTAGTTAGTTAGTTAGTTAGTCAGTTAGTTAGTTAGTTAGTTGGTGGGTGGGGTGGGTTGGGTGGTGTGGGTGGTTGGGTGGGTGGGTAGGTAATTAGTTAGTTAGTTAGTTAGGTAGTTAGTTAGTTAGTTAGTTAGGTAGTTAGTTAGTTAGTTAGTTAGTTAGTTAGTTAGTTAGTTAGTCCCCATATCATCCCCATGGCACACGGAACTATCAATCACAAAGAGAACTGGTTACTCGCATCAGAAGAAGACAGTTCACATTTTTGGGGCATGCAGGGAGAAGGGGAAAGCTGGAGTATGTCGTCACAACAAGAAGGCTGGAGGGGAAGAGAGGCGGGGGGAGACAGAGAAAAAATGCCGAACTGTTTGAGATCGTGGCAATGAGGAAAGTCGGTATCAGAAATGACTGGAAGCATGAGAGACAGAAGAATATGGACAGACATGATCACCAAGGCCACACAGCAGGGACTATAAGAAGAACAAACTTGTTCATTGGAAATCGTGTATGTACAACCTGTTGCCATCTGTTGTAGTTTGGGGCACACTTAAAGTGTTTAAAAAGTCGGTGTCTCTGGCATCGCATTATGACTTTCAGCTTTTGTATTGCCTAATGTGTGCTCTAACTTCTACGCAGTTAGAGAAAAAAAATAAATACATAATCTGTTCAGTACAAAGTTTGTGACTGCCATGAGCGAGATTGTATTGCTCATGTACGAATTGTCTTGCTACATTGTCATGGAGTTGATTGGTAGTGTTTTCCAGTGCTTGACGCTGGTATCTTTCAGGGAGTTATTCTCACACTCTGTCTAACTTTCGTCTGGCGAAGAACATCCTGTTGTTCTACCGGCGTGAATCTTAAGTGACTGGTTGTAATATCACTCTTTCTACCTTTCTCTAAGTCACAACATATATATCACATAACAGTCTACAGCACGTTAACACTGACTTCTTCATAACGAGACAGCTGCATCAGTTTTTACACGGTGTATTATATCTTTCCTTTAAAATAATGTCAAATCAATGTCACTAAAACAATAATACTTGCACTCGATCTCTATCTTGTATATCTGTCGCTCGAACAATCACTGACGTCGACATTCGTCCACAGATTCACAAACGTTCCATCTGTACAGACATACAGACATGGCGGCTAGAAGGACTTCTGCCATGTGCCATTCTCCGTCCGACCTCGAACGCGGTCCAGACGTGAATGATCTCTCACGGACCTGTAGTCCGTGCTTGACCTTCGCTCAGCTTACTTTCGGCAGAGTGGTTCACAATCCACTCGATCTTCACGTCTGTCACTGAAATGTGAAAGACTCTAGGTCACCTGCACTGAGTGGTACTTTGATCCACGCCAACTCCATCGCCATGGCAGTGACATGCCTTCTTTCTTGGACATTCGCACTCATACAATATATTCAAAACATTATAGGGATTGGCGATACCAATTCCCCTTCAAGAGAAATTCAAATGCTGTCGGACTATTCAATAAATGTAAACATTACAATTTCAACTACAGGGAAACTTGACGTAAGCTCGTTAATATTTGTATAATACGTTACAAGCAGATGTGCAGCATTCTATAAGTTTTACTTATATTCAAAGAGTTTTATCTAGATTCTGATTGCAGATTTTAAGAAATTAAAGTATTTCTAACAATAAAATGATGCTTTGAAAATGAAATATTTAGGCTCTATAGAACCAAACATCTATAAAAGAGAAGGTTGCCTCCCTTTGACTAAATCGCATCGTTGTTAGTACGTTTGCCTATCAAGACGGGCCTTACACCAAGGTGGCACCCTACACCAAGGTGGCACCCTACACCAAGGTGGTGTAGGGTAAAGAGAGAGGGATAGTACCTCACGGTGAGTGGCAGCCATATCCCAAGGGATAGACCAGGATCCTATTTGGTTCCCATCTCTTTACCTAGCTCATGTATGGCTCCACGAATACCGCTTGTGTACGGCGGTGGCCACACCACGGGCAACAGTCTTGGCTGACTGGCTAAACTACATGAGTGAAGTAGGGGTAATATCCTACTAAGGGAATGTCCATCCAAAGTACACAAAGACTGGGACGGTGGAGAAGGAGGATGAATCTAAATAGATCAACGGCTTCGAAAACAGTAGACTGTGTGGCACACATGAGGCGTGTTCAGGACACGATAGTGAACATGGCTGGCCATCGTGGAAGAGATTGGGACCTCACCATGTAATATCCCAAAGACAGCAATGGTAATTCAACAACAAGAAAAAAGCGATACAGGTAATTCTTGGCCCCCTGGAGATGAGCCTGTTGTAAATATTCACAGGGAAGAGACAACTCCTATAGTGAATAAGGAAGTGCATAATGACGACTGCATCCCCAAATTCTTTTGAAAGGGTGCATTCTGACAATACCTACCTGAAAAGTAGAAGGAGAAGTCTGAGAATTGGTACGTGGAACGTACGCACCTTATATCAAGCAGGGAAGTTTGATAACCTTATTAGCAGAGGCAAAAAACATGAATTTGGATATCTTGAGCGTATCTGAAACAAGATGGACAGATACAAGTTATATACGGAGAGAAGATTAAGTAATCATTAATTCAGGAGGAGATCATCACAAGAGAGGAGTGGGAATTTTAGTAAAACGAGATTTAGAGAAAAATATTAGTGGATTCTGGACTCATAAAGATAGGATGATACTTCTCAAAATTAAGGCAAGACCATTCAACATAGTAATTCTTCAGACATATGCTCCGACAACTGATTACAGTGATGAACAGCTGGAAGAATACTATGAAGACCTACAACAAACACTAAAAGTTGTAAAATCATCAGAGGTCCTAATTGTCATGGGAGACATGAACGCAAATGTCGGAAAAAATAAATATAAGCAGATAGTAGGGCAATATGGTATGGGAAAGAGAAACGACAGAGGAGACCGGCTGATACAGTTCTGTGAAGAAAACAATCTTATTGTTTGCAACACATTCTTTCAACATAACCCTAGGAAACTGTATACATGGAAAAGCCCTGGAGATAGAACAAGAAACCAGACTGACTACATTATGATTAGAAATAGATTTTAAAACAATGTTAAAAATGCCAAAACAACTCTGACCATAATCCTGTAGTATTAAAATTACAAATAAAACTTAAAACTCCCCCGGTGTGTCTCCACCTTGCCGTGGTGGGGGAGCTTGCGTGTCCCACTGACCCCATGTGCTGTGTCGATGGATGAAAACTACATATCGGACAGCTTATGGGATAGGGGCCAGACTAAGCGAGACACAACCTGCTGCTGTGCAGGTAGACTGAGGATAGCAGTCAAAAGTTTAAATCAGGCGCACGAAGGCAGAAGTTCTTGGTCCGAAGACGTACTATAAGGCTCTCTGTCGAGGGTTGTGGCTGAACGCCTCTAAGCCATAAACCCTCGGATGTGAGAGCCTGGTCGATACCCACCTACCAGAAAATGGAGGTGAGATTCTGAGCACGCTACATGCCCAGTCCAGATACTTGTCCGAAGGCTCTCAGCTGGGGGATATGAGGGATCCCTGGATGAGAGGGCCTGGCCGTTTCTCGCTCACTTCTGCACGGAGGTAAGGTGCTGAGCCGGCAGCACATGTAGCCTACCTCGTGAGCGAGTACAAAAAGGTAGAAGAAGAGCCCCAGTCATAATGGTTATCGAAAACTGTCTGTATCTACCTCGTAGAGAGTCTAGACAAGGTGGAAAAAACGTCTCAATAACACGAAATGGAACGCACGGCTAGCGAATCCATTGCGTGGCCCGAAGTCCAAATTGAAAACTTACCTGGTGGATATCGCCCGCAGACTGAACGTTACTGGTGTGTGCTTGAGCGACCAGTGGCAAGCGAAATGCCCAACACATGGAAGTGAGGAATTAAAGCAGCCATGGGTAGGACGTGGCAACTCCTCGGGTGAGCCCAGTCTCAGAGCAATATGTCCCGGCTCTGCAATTATGGAAGCCTCCTTGGATAGCAGGGGAATGCCCGTGGTCTGCCCCTGCCTTCCCTTGAGGGTTTACCGTGTTGTCGTTGACCGTTCTACTTTAACCAGCTGAGATGAGGGCGATACCACAGCACAAACAGTCTAAAGTCTCTCGAATCCCCGGGAAGGCTAACCCGTAAAAATGCCTGCTGAAGTCGGATGTGCTGGCCTACGGGTGCAAATAAATCAGGCACAATGCAAAAAACGTCCGAGTGAAATTTCTTTCATGCTAGGAACAGCTCTGACTACCTAGTTTCCGAATGCCGCTCTTGTTCGGAACAGCTCTGACTAGGTAGTTTTCCGAATGTCCGTCGTGCCTGGAACAGCTCTGATAGGCACAAAGACAAGCCCATGTCCGAACCGAAAACTCGCTGAGTGGATACCGTCTGCAGACCGGTCTGGTTTGTGCGAGAACGGCCCGTGTTGAACGAAATACCCAATATATTGAAATGAGGATTTAAAGCAGCCATGAGCAGGACGTGACGATTCCCTCGGTGAGTCCAGCACCAGGGCGCTATGTGTCGGCAGTGCAACTATGGAAGCCACCTTGGATACCGGAAAATGCTATGGACTGTCCCTGCCTTCACTTGAGGGATGACTGAAGTCTTCGACTGTTCCAACTTGACCAGCTGGGATGTGGACGGTACCACAAAAATGAGAGTCTCCCAGGAATGCTAACCTGGTCAAAACAGCATGCTAAAAGTCGGATGTGTTGGCCTGAGGGTTTCGACCCAAGGATGCCTAACTAGACACACCGCAATCACATCTGAAAAAAAAAAACACTCCGGATGAACGCAAAGAAGAAGAAGCAGAAACTTTAAAACCCAGGAATAAGGAAATCGAAGACATGTCAAGTAGATATATCGGCATTGAAACAACCAGAAATAAGGCAACTGTACCTAGTTGAAGTCAAAAATATATATGATGGGCTAATCATTGAAAGTATGGAACAATATCGACGTGAAAATCCCGAGGATAAAATTAATACAAAATGGGAAAGTATAAAAACCAGTATTCAGACTGCAAATACCACTTTGCCAGTGAAAATTAATGAGAAAAGGCAATTATTAATAACCGATAAAATATTGAGTAAAATGTCTCAAAGAAAGAAAGCAAAGAACACTCCAGAGTATATAGTAATATATAGAGAAATACGTCACATGTGCAGAGTTGCCAAAGAAGAGTGGCTGCAGAAACATTGCAAAGAAATGGAGAATCTGGAAATAAAACACAACTCGAAAGAATTACATGAACATATAAAAAGATTTACAAAGAACAAAAGTAATATAACAGGAAACGGTTGTATCAGAGGAAAAAATGGAGAAATTATAATTAATAACACTGACATAATAAAAAGATGGACAGAGTACACAGAAGATTTATTCTGAGACAACAGGGTCAACAGACCAACATTATATAATACTCAAGATGGACCAAAAATATTAACTAGGCTATTAAAAAGATGAAAGAAGGAAAGGCTGCAGGTCCTGACAAGATAACAACAGAGATTACAAAATCCTTATCCAGCTTTGGCATTGAAACTATCACAGAATTGTGTAATGATATATATAATACTGGGTACATCCCCAAGGACTTGAAAACACCCATTTTCATCATACTACCGAAGAAGCCAAGAGCTGTTGATTGTGAGGATTACAGAACTATTAGCTTAATGAGCCACATAACTAAGATACTACACAAGGTCATACAAGAAAGAATTCAACATAAAATAGATGAGGAAGTAGCTGAAGAACAATTTGGGTTCCGCAAAAGCAGCGGAACCAGAGAAGCAATTATCTGTTTGAGGATGTTAATTGAAAAATATATGGTAGTTCAAAAAAGTATATATGTTTGTTTTATAGACTACAAGAAAGATTATGATAGAGTACAACATGAACGATTAATTACGTGCCTTCAAGATATAGGAGTAGACGGAAAGGACATCAGACTTATTAGTAACTTGTACTGGGAACAAGTGGCGTCTATTAGATGCGGTAATAACTATTCGTCGCCTATAGAGATAAAAAGAGGAGTACGGCAGGGATGTGTACTGTCCCCAAGCCTCTTCAACCTATACACAGAAAGAATTTTTAAACAAGCTTGAAATGCCTGGACTCAGCATCAATGGAAGAATCATAAACAATCTTAGATATGCTGACGATACCGTGTTACTAGCAGAAAGTGAGCAAGAGTTGCAAGACCTAGTGGAAGAAGTAAACAGGCACAGTGCAGAATGTGGCTTAGATATTAACATCCAAAAAACAAAATCTATGATAATTAGCAGTGAAAAGGAAAGGTCATCAATGAACATCACAGTAAACGGGCAGATACTAGAACAAGTAACAAGTTTCTCTTATCTTGGACATATAATAACAGATGATGGCAGAAGTGAAATGGAAATCAAAAAGAGAATAGCAATTGCCAAAAATGCTTTCAACGGCATGAAATCAGTATTAACATCTAGAGAGATTAATAACGCATTAAAAATGAGAATTGCCAAATGCTACGTATCAGTTATCAGTTATCAGTTATCAGTTATCAGTTGGGGTATCTTCATTGCACTCCGGACATGTCCATAGGTGCTCAGATCCTCCCCCCCCCCCCCCCCCAGCATATGCATCAGCGTCCGGTGGCTAATAGTGCCAGTTCTGTGTTGGTTGACGAGGCGCTTTGTTTTCCCGATGTACCTCTCGCGTCTGGCCGTGCCGATTCTTACTCCCAAGTCTTTCATCCTGGACAGCGATGTGGATTCACTGACGTCAAAGTCCTCTGTTCTCGCCATATCTTTGAGGACGTTAATAACATCGGCACGATCCATGGGCTGGCCATCTACAGGGGGTGCAGAGCCAGCCAGTTTATCAGCTCGTTCATTTCCCTCGACTCCCGCATGTCCCGGGACGAAGATGAAGGTGACTTTACGGACAACAGACTTCCGCAGCGACTCAGTTCACTGTCTACGTACAGATCCAGCTTCGACCTTCTGAATCATGCTCATTGAATCACTTAGTACACACACGTTGGTATAATGCTGTGATTCCAGCCATATGAAAGCCTGTGTAACTGCCATCACCTCCATCGTCATGCTGCTCGTGGTCATAGAGTGGGCACCACTGGATTCTTGAACGGTTCGGCCCGCTGAACGGGCTGTAAATGCCCACGCACTTCTCTGCTGCTTTACAACAGATCCATCTGTATAGATGAGCACTTCGGGGCTATCTGAGTGTTCATAAATGAGCGCGTTAACCTCTGCATTGACAGCGGCAGGGTTCTGCTCTCTGCACCGTCTGTCGAATGTGGTAATGCAGGAGAAAGTGCACTTAAAAGCTGGAGGCACCGGCACCCATTCCTTGCCGGGGTTGATACTGGTAAGACTGCAGACCTGTCTGACGACATCTTCCGCCCGACCCATCCATGATTTGCCCCTCTTTAGCCTGTCACCCTTTTCTCTGAATATAGCGTCATGCAGAGGGTGCTGCTCATCTGCACTTATTTTTAAGTATGCACGAGCTCTCCAGATCTTGATCCTGTGTTCCATTGTCGGGAAGTCAAGGAGGTATCTCATTGCTACACAGCTGGTGTCTCTCGTGCAGCCCAAAATGATGCGCATGGCTTCGTTTTGTACCTTTTCAAGTCTTCCAATCTGTGTAGGGCTGACAGTGAGGATGGCCAGGGCATACTCGATGCGTGAAAGCACCAGTCCTTGGAACAGAAGTATTAGCAGTCTTTGCTCGATATTGGCAGTCGCCATGACTCTCATTGCTGACAAACCTTTTCGAGCTTTCGTTATGACATAATCGACATGATCTCTGAAGGACAGGCTACGATCAAGCCTCACGCCAAGATATGTCATTGACTGGGTTCTACTCAAAATGCTCCCATCCATTCTTACTGCCGGCAGGTCTGTGTTCACAATATGGTTGTTTAGGGAGAACCATGTAACCGATGCCTTTGCAGGGTTGACAAGGGCACGGCATCAGCACACCATGAGGAAATTCGATCTAGTTCGCCCTGCATATCATTGGCAACCGCCTGTCTATCTCGACCCTGTCGATACACGAGAATGTCGTCAGCAAATGACAGAGTCCTACCCCTCCCGTCCAACTGTTGTTCAGTGATCGGCACCGTATACACGTTGAATAGTACTGGTGACAGTGGTGAACCCTGCGGCAATCCTGGACATATCGTTATCGGCTCAGAAGACCAACTCCCGCATCTTAGCACCACCTTCCTTTGGAGCAGAACTGCAGCTATCCATCGTACAAGGTGAGGGTGCACTTTCAGTCTGAGGAGGGTTTGCATCAAGTGCTCGAAAGGATACTCTATTATATGCGTCCTCTAAGTCTATGGCGGCCGCACATGTCTCTTCTCTGACCTGAAATCCTTCGTAAACATCTTGAGCAAAGACCGCCGCATTCAGCCATGACTCTTTGTTACGTCTGTATCCTCCAAGTGTGGGCGGGAAGCAGCTGAGTTGTTCCAAGTCACAAGCAAGTCTGTGTGCTACAATTTTCTCCAGTAGCTTGCCAGCAGTGTTCTGCATCGTAATGATTCTGTAGCCGCTTATCTTGGAATGGTCTTTGTTCGGTTTTGGCAGCGGCAGCAAGTAGCTGTGTAGCCATTCCTTCTTTGATCTGACCCCTCTGGATACTGGTGTTGAATTCTCTGGCCAGTTCTTCCATGTCATCATCTGATATCACCAGTAGGTCACCATATCGGATGCCGTCTGGGCCTGGGGCGGTGTTAGGTGATTTCTTGAGCATCGCACGCATTATCTCATCTGTGATTATCCACTCTTCGTCTGTCCCGACCCCCTCGCACAACTGAGAGAGTGTCGTTGTGGTCCTCTGTCTGGCGGGCTCGTCTTTCTGGTCAGTCTGTTCTATGTAGGGTGCAAGAAGGGCCTTACCTTTATCCGCATCCGACTTTTTCCATGTGAGGCCTGTGCCTTGAAAGTCTGGAATACCCCTACGTTGTGCAGCACCGTTCATGCTTTTATGGAGGCGCCAGAATGTCGTAAGAGATCGCTTGGAGAAATGCTACGTATATTCAACGCTACTATATGGCTCGGAAATCTGGACATTGAACAAGCAACTAGAAAGTCGCATAGAAGCCCTGGAGATGTGGATATACAGACGAATAGGTCGTATTTCATGGAAACAAAAACAATCAAATGCAGAAGTCCTAGAAAAACTGGAAATTAAGAGAGAGTTGATAAAAGAAATAAAGAGAAGCCAAGTGAAATATTTTGGCCACGTTAAAAGACATGATACTCTTATAAAAACAATACTGGAAGGTAAGGTTGAGGGCAAGCGAGCAAGAGGTAAACAACGATACAAGTGGGAGGATAACATCAAGAGATGGACGAACATCAGCCTGACAGAATGTACAGTCAGGGCAAAAGACAGACAGTGTTGGAGATCCATTGTAGCCAACCTTCATTGCGGAGATGGCACCTGATTGATTGATTGACTACCAAGACGTCGGTCCGGTTGTTTAAGTCCCAACAGCAGGTTTATCGACCAGGACCATTCTGGGGCCGATCCAGCCTAATTAAAATATGTACCAACATTATTTAGAATTACCTGGAAATTATGTGGGAGATGAGTTGAGTTGATCCCTAAAGGACAGGCTTCTATCAAAAGTGATTCCCAGGTACTGCAGTCTGCTTTCTCTAATAATATTTCTTCCATTTATAGAGACGCTTGGGAGAGCTTTAACAATCTTATTGTTCAGTGAGCACCACAAGACCTTTGGGGGTTCTGAACTGAAACTTAATAAATGTATATGCCGCGGTTGATTCTTTTGTTACAAACGAACGACGGGACTAGCTTATGGAGCTGGAGGACAACCCAGGCAGTAGGCTGCTCAATGTGCGATGTGGCGTCTTTAATGTACGAAACAGAGTGGGACAATACCGGGAAAAACCGACAGGGAAATGCCCTTGCAGAAGCCATGATGGATTCAGAAGTAGTCTACATAAACGATGGGAGGCCAACTAAAATGGGGATGAGACCTAGTGATGTGGACACGACTATTGACCTGGCATTTGTTACCCAGTCTGCAGTATTCAATATTAAAAGGACTATCCTGTGTGATCATGGGAGTGACCATCTACCCTGTTCACTATTGATTTATGAGTCCAACAAGACCAACGCTGTTAGAGCACCTCAGCCCTTTAAATATGAGAAGGAATACATACTTATGGGTCGTATAAGATAGAGGGCATGCAGTGTCACTAGCAAACCTACTTATGTCCAGCCTCCTTGGTGGACCTCCGAAGTAGAACGTGCATGGAAATCCAAGAGAGCAGCAGTTAAACAGTTATGAATGAGATTTTTTTTTTTTTTAAATTCGCATATCCTTTTACAGGACATCGCTGTCAACAGCAGCATCTTTCAGCTGTCTGTTGATTTCTTGGTAAGATTACGCTCATTAGTTTGCCATTGCTTTCTGAGCGGCCGGCTCAGTTATCCCGCAAGTCACCAGCGGGGGACGAACCATGAATGAGATTAGAGGAGATAAAACACAGGGAAATGTCTGCAAATTGCATAAACAGATGGAAACGAAAGATCGTCCTGCCACAGTGGGTACAATATACAGAGATAGCGGTTCGCGTTTGACAATGAACAAAGAGAAAGGGGAAGCTTTCCTGCAGAGATTTAGCACTGAAGATCAGAACGTTGGGGACATCAGCGGCTAAGTTAGAAATCTATCTGGTACCATTACAGATACCTACTGTGAGGATATCATTCAGCTAGACCAGGGGTCACCAAACTTTTTTCTCGGTGGGCCGGATAACTGAAAAAATGACGAGTGCGGGCCACATACTCATTCTGTACAATACATGCGCCGTTCTCCATGGCGAAGGTATTACGGACGCGGTTCGTAATCCCGTATACCCGCGTTCGAAACACGGATGCACGCGATTTGGTAACAGACCGCATTGCGCTGGTTTTTTACGCTATGGTATGGGTGCGGGTGGTTCAGAAAGCAATGGCAAACTACTGAACGTAAACTTACCAAGACATCAACAACAGCAAAAAATGCTGGTGTTGACTACAAACGTCCTGTAAAGGATATGCAATTAACGTTAACAACACTTGCAAGCCAGAATGAACGCTCTGGAAAAAAAGACGAAAAACTAAGTTAATCATGGGTGAGTGGAGTGCAATGCACACACAAAAACAAAGACAACCAACATATTTATTTACTACAAAAGGTTATCAAAGAAGGCGACGTTAGCAGCAAAGATAGTTACATCAGACCTAGCGTGCACATATACGAATCTCACAAACTAAGCAGCAAAAAAGGTTAGTGAGGTTTGTGAAGTTGATATTTGGCTTTCAAGATTTCATCCATGTTTGGTTTGGAATTGCAGCATCCAATCTAGAGAATTGCTTTCAAATGTGCGTAGATATTGATGATAATCTCGAAGAATAGTGATTTGCCATCACCCTCGTGAGGGAATTCTGGGAGTTATTAGGTAAGTTGCGGGAGTGGGGGATACTTTCGGAGGGAATCCGAACTGGTCATTCGGTTGCCAGTCATCGAGACGGGAGGCCGCTTCTATTGCCAGCTATAGACTAGGCATCTGGGAGAATGCACTACAGCAGAGGTAGTTTTTGAAGCTATCCTTTCACGGCCGAGTCTTCCAGCTGTACCCTATGCAACTCTTGTGGAATTATAGATTGATCTACAGCGGAGGTCTGTCGTAATATATATATATATATATATGTCGTCCATGGGGTGAGGGGAATCAACACCAACATTCTTTTAACCCCATATCGTTATCTTGAAGATATTCTTGATTTCTGTCCACAATACCCCGTCAGTCACTGGATTACTCTCTCTCTCTCTCCTCTCTCTCTCTCTCTCTCTCTCTCTCTCTCTCTCTCTCTCTCTCTCTCTCTCTCTCTCTCTCTCTCTCTCTCTCTCTCTCTCTCTCTCTCTATATATATATATATATATATATATATATATATATATATATATATATATATATATATATATATATATATATCTTACCACTGTACCATGCCCCCTCTCATTCTTTTCAAAATACACTACACAACACTGGCTCTAACAAAACAACAAATTAGTTTAATAAAGAAAAGTGTCATGTATGTGCAAAGTGTATGTGTAGAATGTCTGTCGTATAATCTAGTGTGTATGTAGAATCAGACCGAATAGCTCAGGAGCAAAGTCTTTTTCATCACTGTACTGGCCACACAACAGCACCACATATGAAGGACAGAAGACCTCACCCAAATGATGTGTCTCTCCGGTCAAGTGTCGACTTCCTCCAATAGCTCTTGGACAGTCCGGATGCCTGGTCATTATAGTGGAAACAGTCCAATATTGACTATCAATCTAACACACAGAGTGTAACTAATCTGTTCATAAAAGTTCTGTGATCAGAGAATCCTAAAAATAATGTTACTGTCACTTTGAAAAACTAAATGTTAGTATTTCACTTTTTGTAGGAATTCCCCAATTGTAACACACACTGTTAATTGGTAATGATAGGAATTCCTCAATGTTAACACACAATGTTAATTTTCCAAGTATCTATATCTACTAGTGTTCCTGGTACAGGTGTTATTGGCAGTGTCTTGATTTTACTGTGATGTAAACTATCACTTAGGAAAACACACTTATATAATCATCGTTTCCTGCTCAGCTGAGGCCAGGTTCCTGCAGACCCTCTGGGTTATGTGCCCAGTGCAAAAGCCTCTCAGTAAACTCTGCCTTCAATACCCGAGCCATGACCTTTCTTCTAGCTTGTGGTAAAATATAGTGGAACCTGTTGAAGAGAGAACACACCTGGTGAGAGCAACCTGATTCCAACCTTTATTAGGTGAGTGTGTAGCAGAATGAATACCATATGTGTTATTGGCTTAGGTGTGCAAGATTAGAGCACGCTTGAGCATCCTGATAGAACAGTAAGAAGGATGCTCAAGTCGTGACGTAGGTTGTTTTGGGTAGTTACCGCTAAAGCCGAGACGATACAAGACAACATCATATTTAGTGGTCTCTGGATTTTTTATCGGCCATCATGAACCAATAAACCTGTTTTAAAATGAATACATCAGAACTTACTTGTTGATCATCTGTACCAGTATTGTTACATATGGATTATTGGTGCCGCACCCAGGATTCGATTTTTGCTTGGATGTCGTGTATAACGTGAAGTACGAGAACCAACATGCCACAGCGGACTTTCATGAAAAATTTGTTACCAACTTGCTGAGGTATGAGTCAATAAATTTTTAAGACATTCATTAAACAAAAAGTTCAAAACCGGACCACTTTTAATTGAGTTAAAGTCAAAATGAAGCATTTTTCGAACTACCTAAATTAAAGTCATACATATCAAGATTTTTGGATGGAGCCATCTTCATAACATGGTTGCCTGTAGAGTTTTACTAAGCTGTTTCTTATCATAACTACTTGAAGTAACGTGATTTTGTCAACATGCTATGAAGTTTGACCTGCCATTATTACAGCCGTTGGCTAACCTTGCGTTTGAAGGTCAGCCAGTTACATACTAGGATTGTCCAGGTCCAGGAGCAAAGAAATCTCAAGACAGTTATAAACAACTCGAATTAAATGGAGAACTCGTTTTGAAGGAGCTGTTATCTTTCGGATATCAAGATCACTTAGGACGAACTCAAAAGCCGTTATA
>JACEFZ010024535.1:0-32500 GCA_014155875.1 Cepaea nemoralis
AGGTGTGTGTCTCTTTGGGTCTGGTTCCTATCTCTTGACCTGTCCGGCATGGGAGAGCCTACCAGAAGCTATGCTTCCATCGGCATAGCTCTATGAATCACTGGAACACACTGGAAGCCCCTCTACCACGGCAAGGTGGAGACACGTCACAGGGGCTTGACAGTTTGACCTCATGGCATGGATAAATGTTGGTATCATAAATGTTTGAAAAAACAAGAAACAGAAGCCATCGACAGACATGATCACCGACGCCACAGGGCTTCGTCTACAAGAAAATATAAAATCATGTAGTGGCGTCGTGCTCCTGATTCGGACTTAAATCTGCCTGTCGTATCAAATTTTTCATTCGTTAATAAACTTTTAATTTTGTTGTTAGTGTTGTTGTTGGTGGTGGCGGTGTTGTCGTTTTCCCATCGTTGCTCAAGATGTCCTTACTGTTTTATGTCAGTGCAAGCGTGGGTTCACTGGGTTGTTGATTAGACTAACCAGATAACTGAAGTTTCTGTTACAGTGAAATCAGAGAATGTGATCCGATCAAGTGGAGGTAACTCGACAGGAGTGGATCTTGAGAGGAAACCCATAGAAGAACATGTAGTCGAACGTTCAACCAATCATTCACTGGTATCATCTGTATTGGGGACTGTTCCTTGGCTACAGCAGATGGAGACGGAGCACGTATGAGAAAGTCCCTAGTGCAATGACATTAATTCTTGAATTCGTATTTCGTATCCCAAGAACACTGTAGGAATGGAGTTATACCTCTCCATAACACAAAACCTGGGCTAAGATTTAGAGAGGGATCATGTTGCATGGGAAACACATGATCTCAATATTTTAGCCCCTGCTTTGTGCTATGGAGATGTATAACTCCATCCCTGGTCTTAACCGGTCTCGGAATCAAAGCGAGCGGTAGCAGTTACTGGTTATAAGTCCTTGTCAGTTGACGTAGACATGGGGCGTCACGGGTTGCCTCTGACGGTAGTAGAATACCTACAGATGACACTGATCAGCTACCGCCCGCCTCAAGCTGGGCAGCCCCCGGCCAATTGGGTGCTGAACTGCCACAGCCTGTCTGCTTCAGTGGGTGCTTGGGGTTAGGATAAATTCTGAATAACAGGCTGTAAAACCAATGCACCAGGTATTACTTAAACAAACAAACAAAAACAAAAAACAAACAAATAATTTCCAGTTTCGGAAATTCAACATCATGTAAGTAGGGTAACATTTAACAAGTTTTCCTTCTCTGTGCTTCTCCTTCAACAAATCATTTGCTTTCAAATCAGTGAGCTCCAACTGTAGTTCAACTGGCACACCATCAAAGTTGCAATCAAACGGATTCTGGGACAGAAGAATGTCACATTCAATTCTATCAAGATCTGAAAATTTCTCCAAAATGTTTCTTAGAGTCACGAATATTTTTCCCCCTGAAAATCGAGGTTGACATCTTCGGCGATTGTAGCGCAAAACTCTTTGAAACAGCGAAAATAAGAAAATTTTTCTCCTTCCAGCTGTGCTTAAATCAATGACAGCTTTCTCCAATATCCTTTGATGATTCTGTAGAGATCACAGACGAGGTTATACTTTCCCTAAAGCTTCAAATTCAGTTTATTCATGTGGGATGTGATGTCGACCAAAAATGGCAACTTTGACAGCCAGGTAGGATCCGACAGTTGTGGATCAGCTCTATTATTTTTCAGGGAGGAAAATATCTATGTAGTTTCGGTGCTTGTAAAAATGAAACAGGACTTTACCGCAGCTGAGCCACTTCACTGATGTGTGATAAGGCAAGTCACATAATTCATAATCAATTTCTTTACGAAAAGTCTGGAACTGACGATGATTGAGTGCATGTACCCGAATGAAGTTCACAGCAGAAACGACTGGTTTCAGTACAAAAGAAATATAAGTCTTTCCCACAGAATGCTTGCTGATGTATGATGCAGTGTATGAAGAGAGCACCCGGAAATTGCAAATCGTTCGACTGAGTCCTGATCTGCGGCACCATACCCTATCTCACTTCAGCCATGTTTTTTTTCCCCCTCCATTAGTTGTAACACCCCGAAGCTGATTCCACTGAAGGTTATAGTCTTGCAAAACTTTGTGCACTTCCATTGTAAGGTGCGGAAATGATGGTAAGAATCGGTAGCACGAAGTACATACCCCGCAGTCTTTTTAAACTAGAGACATGAGACTAATTCCAAATGGTGTGTAGTAGTCTGGGTGGTGAACTGTGACTATAGAGAACTTGGCAGGTCTACGGATGTCCTGGATAAGTTAGAAAAACACACCATAAAGTTGTTCCTCCTGAAAAGAACACAATTAGTTCAAAGCCCCCAAAAGTCCCATTGATTCCTCTAAGGTCCAGAAGGACAATATATAGAATAAAGAAAGGGTTCTCTGGAAGAACTGGGGAACCTGGGTCGTTACCATGGAGAAGTTCATCAATTCCCCATGTGATGTCACCAATCCCTACTGGTTCCCACTAACGTTAACCTGTGTTAATTATAATTGTAATTACACACAATTAAACTTGGTACAATACGATGAAACTGTAAAAAATTAGAAGTAACTAAAGTTTCAAGGTTTATTAAAACGCTGCAATTGGGGTAGGGTGCTGGTGCAAAGAATACACATGGTTCATGATAATCATACATGCACATCAATGATCATTACAAAAGCTGGCATGATGCATGAACAAAATACATGTTTTCTCCCCGTCTCTCCCAAAGATGTAAATTAAAAATTTTTGTGCTTTGACTAACTCTAATGTCTCCTGTGGAATAAAATTTGAACACTTATAAAAGGGTGTTCATAGATTGTCTATGATGGTAAGAAGTATGGATGGCCTAGTGTGATGTGGCACCTCTTCACCATCATGTAGAGAAATTGGAATTCTGAAAAACGACTGGAGTGGATTTGTGTATAGCAGTTGGAAGTCTCAATCTGGAGGCAATGGGACAGAGCTCACGCCTGGCAACTGGGTCCATGGGTGAATGGATCATCTCGTACACTACCTGTCTTCAGGACAAGATGACGACTGCTCATAACTCAGGTGGATGACCTGAGCTGTCTCAATCTCCTACCGTCTGGCTGCATCTTCTCAAAATACTGCTTTCACCAAGTAGCACCACTCACATCACTGTCAATTTAAATAACCATATCCATATACATTCTGGTAAGCTCAATATTGTGAAGATAGAGTTTAGAATGAACTAGGGACAGTGAAGGAAGAATAAAAAGGCAGGAAGAAGGATAATCAGCCTGAGAGTAAGAGCTAAACCCCCTCTCCTAGCTTGTGTGAGATCACTCTATGAATGTCAATGGGTACTACAATGGTATGCATGCTACTCATCATCTGGCCTTGCTGTGTATGTGTGTTCTCATTGTACCAGGGGTTTCAGTGAGACTGTTAACAACAAACAATGACACAGAATGGTGATATGATGTCTGATGAGCAATTCAAGTCACTTAGAAAGGACAATAGGATATGATGTTATGATGACATTAATAAATGACATAAACATACATTTATCAACTCATTGACTCATATTATGGCTATGCATGTTGTATATTTGCCATGAGCATTTCATGTCTGTTCACAAGTGTCTCTTCTCCTCAACTCACCTCCTACTTATAACTGTTCTGTTGACTGGGGTTATTATAGATTCAATCAAATACCATCCCACCAGCCTTCAGAAGTTAATATGAGTATGACTCATATATCAATGATTTTCTCATGGCAAGAGAAAAGCGGGTTCGTGTGCATGAATGGGTATAAAGGAAAACCTTATGTATAATGATTACAAAGTGCAAAGCATACATAATCCCTTTCATGTTAACGAATAATATATAACATATATATATAACAGTGTGAAAGTCCTAACATAAGTTAGTGCCTCTCTCACCATATCTTCTTCTTCATCTGGAGTCAGAATGCAATGGTCCCCTTCTGCTGATAAACAACAGTTGGTTAAAGACAGGGGTTTGAGTCTTCCCCATGTCTGGACAGATGGTCTAGCACAACCGTCACAAATGACAATTTGTGAAACGTAAAATAATAGCCACTGCATTTAAATGGTGCTGTGTCTGAGTGCTAGATCTATCAAATATACAACAATATTACATCAACCCAATGTTCACACATAACTTAAGAAGAAAGGAGGAAGGATATAACTTCCCTACTCATTCCCAGCAGTGTTACAGGCAGAAGCATGTAGATTAAGTGAAGCATTGGTTCAAGCACATAAAATGTCTTCTGTGCAATCAGAAAAGTTTGCATTTGATATAATGCATAAAAGTGCTTTGAGAACTTTACTTCCTACAGCTTTCTATGAGGTTATGTTGTAGTATGCATTCATAAAAGACAACAGATTTGAAGAATCAATTCAGAGCGAGCAGTTTTAGAGAGATGAATTGCATCATGGTTGCCGGAGAAATGGCCTCAGGTCTGCTAGGCGCTGCAACTAGTGAAGTTAGCACTAACAGAGTTTTGATAATTAATATCACACTTTAAACAACGCACAAACACAAGGTACCTCAACCTTCTTAAGGGTGTCGTCTTATTGATCTAAGGAATGGCAAGCTTACTTCGGATCAGTGATGAAAGTCACAAATACGAATAAAAACGACACCACAAAGCAAGATGGTCCATCTGCTTTCACAATGTACAGAAGAAAGTAGCGTCAAAATGTATTCAAAAGTAGCGTCTTCGTGCTCAATTGCTGATCACAAGACTGGTCCCTTCCAATCAGTGTATGATTCAGGGACGCCTCTTGGGTTAATTATAACTTGATAGTTATATTTTTAGAGGTGTCAAGCGTGGCGTAAGATGTTCGTTGTGCATGTTGGTGCAATATTTTCTCTGTTTGGTGTGCGAACTGTTTACGAACTGTGAAATAATGAGTTCCATTATGTCACATCCATGAGAATGTTTTTTTCCAGATGTAGTTCCATGCATGCTGCAAACGGATGCTAACTCAAGAGGAAAGACTAACTAACTAACTAAGCATCCAAGATCTGGCCATTGGCATCAGCTGGACTTCATCATCACACGGAGACAACATCTGTACCAAAGATCATTAACTCGAAATTACCACAGTGCTGACTGTGATACGGATCATTGTTTGGTTGTTGCAAGGGTTAGACTGAGACCAAAGAGAATCTACACAGCTAAACGCAAATTTATCCCCAGTATTAATAATATTAAGACCCACGATCCTGATACGTGCTTTGAGTTCCAACAGCAACTTGAAGACGCTTTCACTGATACACCAGAAAATGGCATAGCAAGTGAAAAGTGGAGTAAACTTAAGGAAACTCTTTATAAAACAGCGGTATGGGTTTACGGCACTGTGGATCAAGCACCTATCTGATATCAGCAGAGGTGCCCAGAAACAGGTATCCACACACTTTAACAGTTCTGAAGACTGTGGATTGGCAGACATACAGATTACAGCGTTAAAATCGTGCGCATCTCACGAACGTTATCGTAAGACATTGGAAAACCGCATCATCTTTCATTTGGTTCACTCTCCTTCACGGCCTCAACTTCCAAACTCACCTTCTACTTTTCCATCCTTGAAGTTGTATAGCCCACTAGAAAAACGTCGTAGTATTATATCCTTTATAGGACGAAGCAATCAACCCCAAAATTACTTTTGCTGTTTGTGATTTCTTGGCAAGTGTGCATTCAGTGGCTTGTCATTGCTTTCTGAGCGACCGGTACTCATGCCATTATATGCAAACCAACGCAGGACGGACTGCATTCCAAGCGTCTGCGGCTGTGCTCCTACGCGGTATGCGGGAGTGCTTACTACACCTTCACCACAGAGCCGGTTACAGTTCACTGCTAATCCGCTTTGCACCCACCGTTCGCTCACATGGGCGTCCCCCATCCCTCTCACCGAGCGGCAAAGCCAATCTCTGTCACCTACTGACGTGTTTAATCCATACGTCCTTTTCTTTCCATTCACATCAAACGGTAAGCGCTTAAAGCAACCAAACCAGGATTCGGATAAGTAACCTTTGCATTTCCATGTAGTGTTTTTTTTTGTATTTGTATATCTGTTTGTGTTTGTTTGTTCTGTGCTGACGAATGCTTTAGCCGCAACGTCCGATTTGTTTCTTGTAATCGTGTTTAGTGAAGCTCACTTTATACTTTTCTTTGTTTGGTGATTCATGCATTGGATCATAAAAGGCAGGACTGGTTTGCAGCAAACAGCCATACACTGCAGCCCTTGATTGATAAAAAGAAGATTGCCCTCTTAAGAAACAAGAAAAGAACAACGCGTAAAACTCTTAGTGAGATAAAGCAAGCAAGAAAGCATGTGCAAAAGGCTGCCAGAGAGTGTGCAAATGACTATTGGATAAAGTTATGTGAGTCCATTCAAAATGCAAGTGATAAGGGAAACATCAGAAGCATGTATGAAGGGATAAAGAAAGCTATCGGTTCAATGATCAAAAGAAGTACACCACTGAAAACCTTGACTGGAGAAATCATCACTGATAAGAAACAGCAGATGGATAGATGGGTAGAGCATTATGTGGAGTTTTACTCAAGTGAGACCAAACTAGCGGATGATGCCCTCAACGCCATAGAAGTCCTGCCAACTCTTGACCACCTGGACACACTTCCCACTATAACAGAATATAAGTGTGCTATAAATGAACTTGCATTTGGCAAGGCTCCAGGTAAGGATGGGATTCCAATAGAGGTTATCAGGACTGGGCAAGACACACTCACTCAACAGATCCACCAGCTAATAGATCTATGCTGGCGAGAAGGAAAATCCCATAGGATTTCAAAGACTCAAGCATAAACAGTATACAAGAACAAGGGCGATCGGAGCGACTGTAACAACTATAGGTGTATCTCACTTATGTCTATTGTTGGAAAAGTATTTGCCAGAATTGTTCTTCAAGTCGTGGGAAATCAAGTCTACTCTGAATCACAGTGTGGCTTTAGACAGAACCGGTCCACCATTGATATGATATTCTTATTGCGACAAATACAATAAAAATGCCGTGAACAGAATCAACCACTGTTTATTGCCTTCATCGACCTCACAAAGGCATTTGATTTGGTAGTCGTGAGGGTCTGTTCAAGGCACTAATGAAGATCGGCTGCCCACCAACTCTTCTGTCCATTATGGAATAGACCCACACAGGCATAAAGGGTATAATCAAGTTTGATGGTGCAACTTCAGAAGAGTTTGAAATCAATAGTGGAGTTAAGCAAGGTTGCGCACTGGATCCCACCCTCTTTAGAATATACTTTTCACGTCTACAGAAATATGCCTTTCGTGATCAGGATGGGGGCATATACATTCACTCACGCTCAGATGGCGAACTCTACAATGCTCAGAGACTAAAGGCCAAGACCAAAATTAGTAGGGTCTTAATCAGAGAGTTGCTTTTTGCAGATGATGCTACAATTACGACGCACTCTGAGGAAGAATTACAACGTCTACTATCTGCATTCTCAAATGCTTGTTCTGAATTTAGTTTAACAATTAGCAAAAGTAAGACACAAATTATATCACAAGGTCCACATGGGGCACCATCAATCTTTATTGACGATGACGAACTGGAGATAATAGACTAGTTTATATATCTAGGGTCAGAGGTAAATAACAAATTATCATTAGATCAGGAAATCAACATCAGGATTGGTAAGGCAGCAACAACAATGAACAAGTTAACAAAAATAGTCTGAGAAACAGGAAGCTTACTACCAAAAAAGTCCTTGCTTATCAAACCTTTGTCCTTAGTACTCTTCTTTATGGCAATGAAGCCTGGTCAACTTACTCACACCAAGAGAAACGCTTAAATAGCTTTCATGTGCGGTTGTCTGCGAAGAATACTTGGTATTACGTGGCAAGACAAAATTCACAAATTCTGAAGTATTGGAAAGATCAGGTTGTGTGACGGTTTGTTTCATGCTCAGTCTTCGTAGACTTAGATTAATAGGACACGTTAGGAGGATGGATGACGGAGACCATGTGTTCACATGCATCCACTGGGATGAACACTGAAAGCGCGAATTGGCCTTTTAAATCACATTTGCTACCGCCATGGGTTGAAGTTATTATACCTTTTTGAAGCTCAATGTAACAAATTGTCGTCTGTCAAGACGACAAATAGAATGAATGAATGCATATATACATATATATATATATATATATATATATATATATATTATATATATATATATATATATATATATATATATATATATATATATATATATATTAGCTGACCCGGCCCGCTTCGCCCAGGCCCTGGCGGGGATCTATCTATCTATCTGTCTGTCTGTCTGTCTGCTTGTCTGTCTGTCTGTCAGTCTGTCTGACCCGGCCCGGCTTCGCCCAGCTCCTGGTGGGGAGCATCTCATTTAATTCATATAAGTAGTCATCTAAGCTCCCGTTCCCGTTCCCGACTATCTGTCTGTCTGTCTATCTGTCTGTCTGTCTGAGCCGGCCCGGCTTCACCCATTCCCTGGTGGGGAGCATCTCATTTAATTCATATAAGTAGTCAAAAAGCTCCCGTTCCCGACTATCTATCTGTCTGTCTGTCTGTCTGTCTGTCTGATCTATCTATCAATCTGATCTATCTATCTGATCTATCTATCTGATCTATCTATCTGATCTATCTATCTCTCTATCTCTCTATATATTTATCTATCTATGTATCTATGTATCTATCTATCTATCTATGTATCTATCTATCTATCTGATCTATCTATCTATCTATCTATCTATCTATCTATCTATCTATCTATCTATCTATCTGAATTATCTATCTATCTATCTGATCTATCTATCTATCTGATCTATCTATCTATCTATCTATCTATCTATCTATCTATCTATCTATCTATCTATCTATGTTTGGCCCGTTCCAGTTAAAAATATAGATAGAATAGAAGAATAGATAGATTGATAGTAGAAAATATGATTGGAAGAGATCTATCTAATGTAAACTTACCAAGATATCACGAACAGCCAATAAATGGTGTGAGGTGGGTTGACTGCAAACGATATGCAACTAACTTTCTATCACAAAAAATTACTTTTTTTTTTTAAACGAACGAAAATCTTTCGCAGGCCCATCCTACATTCTGCCCTTCTTCTCTATTTCCTCTCATACATTCTTTCATTCAACATCTCTTTGAAGCAATTCTTTGACAACTGTCATCAGAAATACCCAACGTGGGTGTAACGCGCCATACATATGAGAATGTTAAAAAAATTAATGTGCTGTTGAAGCAAAATAAAAAGATGAGTTAGAAAATTTTCACTATTTAAATAGATGCATTATTTTATGAAAAACTATGAAAATGCCTTACAGATTATATCCACGTGTATAACTTGGACAAAGATTATAAAGAAATGCAGGCTGTCAAAAAGCATCCAAGATCTGCCATTGGCATCAGTTGGACTTCATCATCACACGGAGACAACATCTGTACCAAGAGCATTAACTCGAAATACCACAGTGCTGACTGTGATCGGATCATTGTTTGGTTTTTGCAAGGGTTAGACTGAGACCAAAGAAGAATCTACACAGCTAAACGCAAATCTATCCGCAGTATTAATAATATAAGACCCACGATCCTGATACGTGCTTTGAGTTCCAACAGCAACTTGAAGACGCTTTCACTGATACATCAGAAAATGGCACAGCAAGTGAAAAGTGGAGTAAACTTAAGGAAACTCATTATAAAACAGCGGTATGGGTTTACGGCACTGTGGATCAAGCACCTATCTGATATCAACAGAGGTGCCCAGAAACAGGTATCCACACACTTAACAGTTCTGAGACTGTGGATTGGCAGAGACATACAGATTACGGCGTTAAAATGGTGCGCATCTCACGAACGTTATCGTAAGACATTGGAAAACCGCATCATCTTTCATTTGTTCACTCTCCCTCACGGCCTCAACTTCCAAACTCACCTTCTACTTTTCCATCCTTGAAGTTGTATAGCCCACTAGAAAAAACGTCGTAGTATTATATCCTTTATAGGACGAAGCAATCAACCCCAAAATTACTTTTGCTGTTTGTGATTTCTTGGCAAGTGTGCATTCAGTGGCTTGTCATTGCTTTCTCAGCGACCGGTACTCATGCCATTATATGCAAACCAACGCAGGACGGACTGCATTCCAAGCGTCTGCGGCTGTGCTCCTACGTGGTATGCGGGAGTGCTTACTACACCTTCACCACAGAGCCGGTTACAGTTCACTGCTAATCCGCTTTGCACCCACCGTTCGCTCACATGGGCTACCCCCCATCCCTCTCACCGGGCGGCAAAGCCAATCCCTGTCACCTACTGACGTGTTTTATCCATACATCCTTTTCTTTCCATTCACATCAAACGGTAAGCGCTTAAAGCAACCAAACCAGGATTCGGATAAGTTACCTTTGCATTTCCATGTAGTGTTTTTCGTGTATTTGTGTATCTGTTTGTGTTTGTTTGTTCTGTGCTGACGAATGCTTTAGCCGCAACGTCCGATTTGTTTCTTGTAATCGTGTTTAGTGAAGCTCACATTATACTTTTCTTTGTTTGGTGATGCATGCATTGGATCATAAAGGCAGGACTGGTTTGCAGCAAACAGCCATACACTGCAGCCCTTGATTGATAAAAAGAAGATTGCCCTCTTAAGAAATAAGAAAAGAACAATGCGTAAAACTCTTAGTGAGATAAAGCAAGCAAGGAAGCATGTGCAAAAGGCTGCCAGAGAGTGTGCAAATGACTATTGGATAAAGTTATGTGAGTCCATTCAAAATGCAAGTGATAAGGGAAACATAAGAAGCATGTATGAAGGGATAAAGAAAGCCTTCGGTTCAATGATCAAAAGAAGTACACCACTGAAAACCTTGACTGAAGAAATCATCACTGATAAGAAACAGCAGATTGATAGATGGGTAGAGCATTATGTGGAGTTTTACTCAAGTGAGACCAAACTAGCGGATGATGCCCTCAACGCCATTGAAGTCCTGCCAACTCTTGACCACCTGGACACACTTCCCACTATAACAGAATATAAGTGTGCTATAAATTAACTTGCATCTGGCAAGGCTCCAGGTAAGGATAGGATTCCAATAGAGGTTATCAGGACTGGGCAAGACACATTCACTCAACAGATCCACCAGCTAATAGAGCTATGCTGGCGAGAAGGAAAATCCCATAGGATTTCAAAGACTCAAGCATCATAACAGTATACAAGAACAAGGGTGATCGGAGCGACTGTAACAACTATAGGTGTATCTCACTTCTGTCTATTGTTGGAAAAGTATTTGCCAGAATTGTTCTTCAAGTCGTGGGAGATCAAGTCTACTCCGAATCACTGTGTGGCTTTAGACAGAACCGGTCCACCATTGATATGATATTCTTATTGCGACAAATGCAATAAAAATGCCGTGAACAGAATCAACCACTGTTTATTGCCTTCATCGACCTCACAAAGTCATTTGATTTGGTAGTCGTGAGGGTCTGTTCAAGGCACTAATGAAGATCGGCTGCCCACCAACTCTTCTGTCCATTATGGAATAGACCCACACAGGCATGAAGGGTATAATCAAGTTTGATGGTGCAACTTCAGAAGAGTTTGAAATCAAGAGTGGAGTTAAGCAAGGTTGCGCACTAGATCCCACCCTCTTTGGAATATACTTTTCATGTCTACATAAATATGCCTTTCGTGATCAGGATGGGGGTATATACATTCACTCACGCTCAGATGGCGAACTCTACAATGCTCAGAGACTAAAGGCCAAGACCAAAATTAGTAGGGTCTTGATCAGAGAGTTGCTTTTTGCAGATGATGCTACAATTACGACGCACTCTGCGGAAGAATTACAACGTCTACTATCTGCATTCCCAAATGCTTGTTCTGAGTTTGGTTTAACAATTAGCAAAAGTAAGACACAAATTATATCACAAGGTCCACATGGGGTACCATCAATCTTTATTGACGATGACGAACTGGAGATAATAGACTAGTTTATATATCTAGGGTCAGAGGTAAATAACAAATTATCATTAGATCAGGAAATCAACATCAGGATTGGCAAGGCAGCAACAACAATGAACAAGTTAACAAAAATAGTCTGAGAGAACAGGAAGCTTACTACCAAAAAAGTCCTTGCTTATCAAACCTTTGTCCTTAGTACTCTTCTTTATGGCAATGAAGCCTGGTCAACTTACTCACACCAAGAGAAACGCTTAAATAGCTTTCATGTGCGGTGTCTGCGAAGAATACTTGGTATTACGTGGCAAGACAAAATCACAAATTCTGAAGTATTGGAAAGATCAGGTTGTGTGACGGTTTGTTTCATGCTCAGTCTTCGTAGACTTAGATTAATAGGACACGTTAGGAGGATGGATGACGGAGACCATGTGTTCACATGCATCCACTGGGATGAACACTGAAAGCGCGAATTGGCCTTTTAAATCACATTTGCTACCGCCATGGGTTGAAGTTATTATACCTTTTTGAAGCTCAATGTAACAAATTGTCGTCTGTCAAGACGACAAAATAGAATGAATGAATGCATATATACATATATATATATATATATATATATATATATATATATATATATATATATATATATATATATATATATATATATATATATATATATATATATATTAGCTGACCCGGCACGACTTCGCTCAGGCCCTGGCGGGGATCTATCTATCTATCTGTATGTCTGTCTGTCTGCTTGTCTGTCTGTCTGTCAGTCTGTCTGACACGGCCCGGCTTCGCCCAGCTCCTGGTGGGGAGCATCTCATTTAATTCATATAAGTAGTCATCTAAGCTCCCGTTCCCGACTATCTGTCTGTCTGTCTATCTGTCTGTCTGTCTGAGCCGGCCCGGCTTCACCCATTCCCTGGTGGGGAGCATCTCATTTAATTCATATAATTAGTCAAAAAGCTCCCGTTCCCGACTATCTATCTGTCTGTCTGTCTGTCTGTCTGTCTGATCTATCTATCAATCTGATCTATCTATCTGATCTATCTATCTGATCTATCTATCTGATCTATCTCTCTATCTCTCTATCTCTCTATATATTTATCTATCTATGTATCTATGTATCTATCTATCTATCTATGTATCTATCTATCTATCTGATCTATCTATCTATCTATCTATCTATCTATCTATCTATCTATCTATCTATCTATCTATCTATCTATCTATCTATCTATCTATCTATCTATCTATCTATCTATCTATCTATCTATCTATCTATCTATCTATCTATCTATCTATCTATCTATGTTCGGCCCGTTCCCGTTAAAAATATAGATAGAATAGAAGAATAGATAGATTGATAGTAGAAAATATGATTGGAAGAGATCTATCTAAAGTAAACTTACCAAGATATCACGAACAGCCAATAAATGGTGTGCGGTGGGTTGACTGCAAACGATATGCAACTAACTTTCTATCACAAAAAATTACTTTTTTTTTTTAAACGAACGAAAATCTTTCGCAGGCCCGTCCTACATTCTGCCCTTCTTCTCTATTTCCTCTCATACATTCTTTCATTCAACATCTCTTTTGAAGCAATTCTTTGACAACGGTCATCAGAAATACCCAACGTGGGTGTAACGCGCCATACATATGAGAATGTTAAAAAAAATTAATGTGCTGTTGAAGCAAAATAAAAAGATGAGTTAGAAAATTTTCACTATTTAAATAGATGCATTATTTTTATGAAAACTATGAAAATGCCTTAAAGATTATATCATTATTTATTATAACTCATATGCCTGTAAATAACTATGGACAAAGAGTTTATAAATCTTTGAAAACGATGCAACAATCTATATATAGAGTAATAGGAATGTTATTAAAAGTTATGCCCCTTGAAATAACTTTTCTTATGTTATGTCCCCTTGCTATATTGAAATGATAATGTAAATTTAATTATTAAATTTTCAAAGTAAATACTATTTTAGTTAGTAAAATACTATGACAGTCGGTTGCACAGGAATGAAAAGAAGACGTGTAGAAAATTTCATCTCAATCGGATGGACCGTTATCGAACGCAGCCAATACATCTCCACATACCCACCCACAAACACACATAAATTCTGTTTTATATATATATATATATATATATATATATATATATATATATATATATATATATATATATAGAGAGAGAGAGAGAGAGAGAGAGAGAGAGAGAGAGAGAGAGAGAGGGAGAGAGGGAGAGAGAGAGAGAGAGAGAGAGAGAGAGAGAGAGAGAGAGAGAGAGAGAGAAGAAGAAGAAGAAGAAGAAGAAGAAGAAGAAGAAGAAGAAGAAGAAGAAGAAGAAGAAGAAGAAGAAGAAGAAGAAGAAGAAGAAGAAGAAGAAGAAGAAGAAGAAGAAGAAGAAGAAGAAGAAGAAGAAGAAGAAGAAGAAGAAGAAGAAGAAGAAGAAGAAGAAGAAGAAGAAGAAGAAGAAGAAGAAGAAGAAGAAGAACATAAAACAAAATCACATTCCATGTTCACACAAATGCACAACAAAAGTAATTTCAGTGAAGGTTTTATTTTCCGCAGCAATTATGTTCTGGTAACAATGAAAAAAAAATAATTAATAAATAAATAAAACCCAAAATAATTCAGTAAAGTTACATTTTACATTCTGTAACCGAACACTTTCGTAACGAACATAGCTTGGGTTGTATTCTAAAGGACATGCTATACACAAAAACTTTCCTATGGAGTAAACTTATAAGGCCGAAGGGGGGATCATGCTGTATGGGAAAACATGGTCTCTACAATTCAGATCAGGATTTGTGCTATGGAAGGGTTGTTATGTTTATTTTGAAGAACAATATAGCAAACTATCGTCTATAAAGATGGTAAAGTGCCATTAGAAGTAGTATAAGATTTATCATCTCAGTGAACGATATTTCTAATGGCTCACTTGTGGTACTGCATGGTGAAGATGGTCTGTTTAACACAGACTTGGCTTAATTTTGATCAGTTTGCTGAGGTTTCTACATCTGACTATCACAAATACCTGGCTAATTTTTTAGAATTATCAGTTGGATAACGGAAGATATTGTCGTAACGTTTTAAATAAGTACAATTTTAGTCAGGTTAGTATTGCCACATTGTCCATAAGTAGTTTTTATTTTGCTAGGTTAACATTATCAGATCATTTTTATAAGTAACTATTTAGCTAGGTTAGCATTGTCCCATTTTCTAAAAGAAAATCTTTTAGTTAGATTAGCTGAAGTATATTGTCACACTTACCATAAGTAAATCTTTTAGTCAGATTATTTGAAGTATGTTGTGACATTTTCTATAAGTAAATGTTTTAGTCCGGTTAGAATGGTCACATTTTCTATAAGTAAATTTGTTCAGATCACCGCGTCTCAGAAGCCTCATCTACATTGCATCTCCGACATCTAAAGTATTTCCTATAAGTAAATCTCTTAGAATGATAGCTAATAAATAGTGTCACAGCGTGTTTTCTTTAAATAAATAAATTTCTAAGACGGATAAATAAAGACACTGTCATTAGAAGACTGGCATCGATGAGGGAAAGAGAAGCTCTGTCTCAATCTGTTATTTTGTGTTATCGTGGCTAGAATGTTTACATATCAACATCAGTATCATGAACCCATTTATATACTCGTAATTTTGAATAATCTTGGGCATTACAAACTGAGATAATACAAGAACACTCTTGGAAATAACTGACTCTGAAATAATACTTGCAAAGTATCGGAAGTAACTAACTCTGAGATAATACATGGAAACTCTAGGAAATAGCCTACCCTGAAATAATGCACGGGCACTCTTGGAAATTGCAGACTACGATAATAGATGGAAACTCTTAGAAATTACAGACTCTAAGATAATACATGAAAACTACTAGAAATAACTAACTCCGAGATAATACATTGACACTCTTGGAAATAACAGACTGAGATAATACATGGAAACTCTCGGAAGTGACATACTCTGAAATAATACATGGCAACTCGTGGAAGCAGCATGCTCTGACGTGTTTGGAATTAACATATATCCCTTACTTAACACTGCAAAACGGTCACATTCGTTAATAATTAACAGATACATTGGCCCCCAAAAAAAAGTATTTTTGGGACTAAACAAAATGGATGGCGAAAAATTCGAAGCAGGGGTGTGTCACAGTTATGATTTCAAATTTGTTAATATGGTGGCAGACATATTGTATTGTATATCACATTAAAGGGGTTGCCTGCGGATAACTACTGCATTGCTACGTCAATTATAGTTTGATTTATAAGCTTCTTACGTTATGGGAAGTTCGAATAAGACGATTTATCATTCCATGACACTTAATCAGTTAATACAATACCTTGAACGTCTATCTATAGATGTAATATTTAAATTGTAATATTGTATTATATTATTTATTCTGTAATTGTCTTGTTTATACTATTCTTTTCATTTGACATTATAGCTGCGTTTCTGCCCTGTTCATTTTCATTGTGACTTTCAGTACCTGTTAATCTGCGTTGTATTTTCAGTTGCTAACCGAAAATGTGGCAAAGGATTTACGGACGCAATTAGTAATTCCACATACCGCGTTCAATACAGCTGTGGGCGATTTGGCAGCAGACAGCCTTGCATATGCTTTTCATACAATGGTATGAGTGGCGGTCGTTCAGTAAGCAATGGCACACAACTGAAGGTAAACTTGCCAAGAAATCACAAACAGACGAAAAATACTGTGGTTGACTGCAACGTCCTGTGAAGGATATGGAATTAACTTTAAAAAAATACTTTTGATCTTTGGGTCTGTTTGTATTTTAGGAAAAATAGCACACAAAGTAATTGTAACACATATTTCCATGTAGCTTTTATTGCAGGAACGAATCAGCTAAATTTATACATGAATTCTGGGCATCTGCTTGTGGTGTAGTATCGACACGTGATATGTAAACTAATTACAACATTAAAATATATCGATAATTTCAAGGTCATTAGAAATGCCTAAACCTCTTCGTGTCGATGTGTGGCGATACTCCATTCAAATAATTTATTATTTGGCGTGTGAGAGTTCTGGTTGTTTAAATACCGAACTATTTAATTTCTCTAGTCTCCCGTTGTTGCTGTTTTTTTTTTTTCTTTCACACAGCACATCGTCATTAGTCGACTCGACGAGCTATCTAGAACAAGACGCCTAATCGCTTCAAGGCAGAAAATGGCACGTGGCAAGGGTAACGCCAGAAGACATCCGAATTTCAAAATAAGCAGCATGGAAGCCGCCAACACAATCAAGAAGACACAAGAGGAAAATCTGACAGCTTGCTGCAGTAAAACGCCAGAACGTGAAACAACCGCACAGGTTATTCAAACTTCTACACCAAATGATGTTTCTCCCGTCGATCAACCGATGCCCAGAGACTACAACTTTAACTGAAGACAGCAGCAGCCGTGAAGTTTTCAACAGCAACAACCGTGAAGTTTTCAACAGCAACAGCCGTGAAGTTTTCAACAGCAACAACCGTGAAGTTTTCAACAGCAACAGCCGTGAAGTTTTCAACAGCAACAGCCGTGAAGTTTTCAACAGCAACAGCCGTGAAGTTTTCAACAGCAACAGCCGTGAAGTTTTCAACAGCAACAACCGTGAAGTTTTCAACAGCAACAGCCGTGAAGTTTTCAACAGCAACAACCGTGAAGTTTTCAACAGCAACAGCCGTGAAGTTTTCAACAGAAACAGCCGTGAAGTTGTTAACAACACCTAGATGAAGCAGCCCAATTTACCAGAGACCCCCACACAGGAGGAAACATCAACAAAGGAGGACTTCACCGGAAAATTACTGCTAAAACAGACATGCGTGGGAGAAGCCAAACTGTCGGCGCTACAAACAGACAAGATAATCAAGCTGCTGGAAAACGAGCTGGGAAGAAACAGCATCTACCAGCTGGGCAAAGATACCTTATGGAGTAGTGGTCTCCATCAGCAAAAACCCAAAGACCACATCACTTATGCAGGAAATCGCACAAGGAGAGAAGGCCGACATTAAGCTTCACCACGGCATCTTACTGGAAGCCACCCAACACAGTATGATGACACGATGGGTCATTAAACGAGTCAAGACCCATCTCACCAACGACCAGATCAAAGAGATGCTGACAAGGGAGAACATGAAACTCAAGATCACCAGTGCTGAGAGGATCATCGGAAAGAACAACATCCCCTCCACATTCGTCATAGTAACATCGGAGGACCGAATGATCCCACAATTCATCAGAGTGTACAAGAGAGACCAAGTTCCAGAGCACTACATACAAAGAGTGCTGCAGTGCTCTAAGTGCCAGAAGCTTTGGCACACCCGTGCCACCTGCAAGAGTGAGGTGGAGGTATGCACATACTGCTCTGGACCTCATCCATACAGTTAGTGCGAGCATGCACAGATCGACAAGGAATTCAGGAGGCCTAACACTAACAGAAAATGTGCCAACTACCTCGGCAACCACGGCGCCAGGTACCTCGGCTGCCCTTGCCACCAAGACAGCAAGGAAAGCCATGAAGATAGCCATCAAAACTAACCCACTCTATGAAGAGGCTAGGAGGCAATATGAGGCCACCAATCGCCTCACAAAAAGCGAAAAAGCGCAACTGGAAGGCCAACTGAAGGACCTGCGATAAAAGCTCAACAACATGGAGGAAGAAAAAGAAAAGACGCAAGAGACTCAGATAACAACCGCGCAGCGCATCTTGGACGAAGCGAAGCAAGTTCAGCAGAAGATTGAGCAGGATGTCGCTCGAATGGCTGCTATAAAGGCGGAGACAGAAGATTGATTAATTGATTGATTGATTGACTGATTAAGGAACCAACATCACAGCATTCGGGGCATTCCCAAAAGCACTCCGTGTCCATCCTCAGCAGCCAGCGAAGAGTTCCAAGACCAATAGTATCAGTAGCAATCTGATTATATATGTCCGTCTCGCCTTTCCTCTGAGTGTCGAGCGTCGGCCAGATCCCCTCGTCACACATCGCTTCCTCATTCTTACCAGACTATGGTGATCCATTTGCTCCTCCGAGGTGTACAGGTGCTCCCACAAGGCCGCAACCACGTCTGCCTTGTCATGCATCAATACTCCCCCAAGTTTTGCCGAGCCAGCCAATCTGTCCGCCTGTTCATTCCCCAGCACATTGGCATGCCCGGGAGAAAAGATCCAGGTGATGCTTGCTACCAGTGACCTCCAATATGAAGCAAGCCACTCTGCACGAAGCCTGCTTGTTCTCACCCTCCTCAGCATGCTTTCTGAGTCAGTTACAATAACAATGTGTGTATGTATCGTGTTCTCAATCCAGCGGAAAGCTGCACTGGCCGCCTCCATCTCCATTTTTAAGCTAGATGTTGTGGCATCATACGCCAGGCTCTCCTGCACCAAACATCGACCATTAGCTTTTTCTAAGAATCCCCAGGTACTTCTCCTACCTCTCAACACCGAACCATCCGTGTAGATAATCACATCATCCGGGCGAGCATTATCCTGATTTAGTTGCCGGATTTCCACTTCCGTGGCCCCTGCTGGCCACTCCCTGCACTCCCGGCTCAATGTGATTATAACTCTGCACAAGTCTGACTGCTCCGCTGGCACTCTGACCCATTCCTCTCCTCGTCTAATGTTCTCCAAGGGGCACACCTGTCTGATCGTATCCTCCACCTAAGCCATCCATGATTTCCCTCTTATCAGTCTCTGACCCTTAACTTCGTCCAGTGCCTCATGCAACGGGTGATCTGTGTCTGCAGCTACTCTGAGGTATGCCTTCGCCTGCATCACCTTGTGCCTACCAGCAACAGTCGGCAGACCAGTCGGAGAAAGACGAACGGCTATCAAGCATGGAAGAAGAAAAAGACAAGACGCAAGAAGCACAGATAACGGCCGTTCAGCGCATCCTGAACGAAATTAAGCAAGTTCAACAGAAGAATTGAGCAGGATGTCGCACGAATGGCTGCTGTAAAGGCTGAGACTGAAGAACAACTATCAAAAATACAAGGTGTGAAATAAAGGACAGTAGATACTCTATAAGAGATATTAGCACTGCCCGAGACCCAGACAGCCACACCCGAACCAGAAGATGCAAGAACACAGACAGAAGAAGCAACAGATGAAGGACGATATCGATCCCCACCAAGATCGAACTGGCGAACCGCCCACAACACACGAAATCAAGGAAGACCAAGAAGACGCCCAAACGATCACAATTACTGGAGCATAGACAACTAGAGGTAAAGCTCCCTGAAAGAAACAGCACCATATGACGGGGTGGGCACACAACAACTCCAAGCCTTAAAAAGTTCGCGACTCTGTCCAGATATGAAAAACTTCATCAAGAAAGTAACGAACGCAATCAACCCATCAGAAGCCCATTAGCTGACAAAAAACAGCCCAAAGTACGAAAGACAAACTGTCTTATACAAACTACACCATAAACACCCCAACATAGCCAAGTCGAAAACTCGAAGGCTGAAAGGGAGTACTCGTACCAAAAATTGGATTGGAATGGACTTCTCGGGTTCGACTATAAATCATTTGTTCATTCTAGGATGGCCCGCCGTTAGATCTTCTGATAAAAACGCCATGAAACGCAAGTTTCGAATTAACGATCTTCATTTATGAAGCTAACAGTCATATACGACACATCCGATTTTATGTAGGTCTACGCTACGGATGATATTCCTTCATGTCACCGTCTCAGTCCATCCAGCATCATTTCTCTTGGTCTGCCTCTGCCTCACTTCCCCTTGATCTTTCCTATTGCCACGATATTCTCCAAACCCTCTCTTCTTTTCAAACAACGGAAATTAATTCATAACAATAAGGTGATTTAAACTTCAGTGTTACTGCTAACGATTAAACAGACCAATTATATTGACCTGTCATAGATTGGGAACCGGTGGCTGTTCATTAAGTCACGTGTCACGTTCTGAAAAATAACCAAACAACGGATAGCAAGGAAATACAAACTGTTAGGTATGTGTAGCTCCTGCGAAAAGCTGAGATATTCTAAACACGGACACAGTGTACATAATTTACAACAGACTCCATAACGGTGAACATGATAAATCACATTAGAAAAAATCTAAGAAATAAGAGAACATCCAAAAATATATAATAATAAAATTGTTAAATAGTAATAAGTATACTACGACACAACAAACGACGTTTCGATTATACAAATCTTCACCAGGACTAACACAACATAAACACATCTAAAGCAAAAATATGAAATTATAAAATAAGATAATACTAAAAGACACCTCCTTATTTGTCAGGAAGGCTGAGTTTTGTTGTTGTTGGCAAAGCTGATATTCAGTAAAAATGTACACATCCACTTAATTAATAATTTAATGGGATCATTAGGGGAAGAATAAAAGGTAAAATAATTAATCACATCTAGCAGAACATCCCAAGTAATATTGCATGAAATTTCTCGTCATTGAAGGTGCTGATCGTATTTAACTAGTGGAATATCTCAAGCGGAATTGGCCTGTTATAATAGCGAATCTCCTAAACAACAAATTCTTCTTATTGGGCCTTAAAACAAAAAAAAAGAATTGGGCCTGGTATCTGTCATTCCCTCTTTGTTTCCGAACTCTGCAAGACAGAAGTACAGTAGACAAACATTTAGACCCGTGCAGCTTTCACTGTTGAAGTCACATACGTATGTTAGACCTTTGCATTATTAATTGTTGAAATGCCAGACAAACGTTTAGACCGTTGTAATACACACCGAGGAATTGGCTGACATAGTTTAAAGCTTTGTATTATTAATTATTGAATTGCCAGACAAAATTGTATGTCAACAACCTGAATTCACACAAGCAAGCTGGTTCCTTCATTCACACCCCATAATTACAAACACATCTTTGTGTGAATGGTCGAAGAAGAATCACGCTTTATTCTATACATTACAGAGCTCGCCTTACGAGCATACACAACTGGCATTCAACACTCAAATACATTCTCTATGTTAGCTACGTATAACTATGCCCTCTCTAAACTACACAACTGGCGAGGGTAAACACAGAGGTCTTGTCGCTCTAACTGTCGGTCCCGGTCTGCCTGAATTCACAGGTCTAGTCCAGCTACTCGTCCCCCGTTCTCGTGCGGTCAGCCGCACGGTGTGCTGGGTCACTTGCCACGTAGTTTAGTGGTCCAGTCCTCGTAGCCTACAGCTGTGCTAGAGTTGTCTGTTTACGGGTAGTCCCCGTAATTACTATACTCTGTCCTATGTTGGGAGTTAATCCCGGTATGTCCTAGTCATGTCCTAGCTATGACACATGCGTGTCCTGTCTAGGTCTGGTACTAACACTAGTTTGGAGTTCTATCTCCTTATACCGTCTCTCTCTATCTATTATATTGTAAAGGTCCTTATTATGTCCTGTCTCTGTCCTTTACTTTCCTCCGTCCTGGTCCTACTTCTATCTACGCCTATCCAGAATCTTGACATTGTAGATCATTGCAGTATACACTGTTGAAGTGATAACATATTTTATGACGATTGTAGTGCACACTGTTGAAGCTATGACAAACGTGATGACGTTTGCAGTACACACTGTTGAAAGTATGACATACTTGATGGCGTTTGTAGCACAACTGTTGAAGTGTCTGACATACGTTTTGTCGTTTGCGGAGTACACACAAGTGAAGTGATATCATACTTTAAGACCTCTGCGGCATTCAGTATCATAAATGATTGGTAGCGTAATAGAGAGAAGAAGAAGAAGAAGAAGAAGAAGAAGAAGAAGAAGAAGAAGAAGAAGAAGAAGAAGAAGAAGAAGAAGAAGAAGAAGAAGAAGAGATGAAGAAGAAGAAGAAGAAGAAGAAGAAGAAGAAGAAGAAGAAGAAGAAGAAGAAGAAGAAGAAGAAGAAGAAGAAGAAGAAGAAGAAGAATTACCATAAATTATGGTTATAAACTGAAATATCCTTTACAGTCAACCTCCCAATCAAACACTACGTTAACTCAAAGTAGGCCTCTTTTCAGTCCTGAAGGACTATAGTGTTGTGCCGCTTGAGAGGTACCTGGCAGCACCGCTGGTGACTGTATAGTCCAATGCGAGAGTGACAATCGCTGTCAGTTTCCGCATCTGTAATACGAGGCAGGTCCCGCAGTAAGTGACTGCGTTTTAAGCCTGTGCCGCCTATCCTCAGTTTGTTGGATCAGACTGCGCACAAAGAGCACCAGTCCGTTTCGTACATCTCTTCTCCGGGAGCATCTGTCTGTTGCAACACTTTCCCACATGTCTGGATCTATTCTAAGGGTTTTCATATCTTGTTTACACACATCCCTATATCGCATTTGGGGTCTTCCGGCTGGCCTCTTTCCTGTGGCTAGTTCTCCGTATAGAAGATCTTTGGAAATACGTTCATCCTCCATTCGAGATACGTGGCCCAGCCACCGGAGGCTTCTCTGCTTGAGGAGGGTGTGCACTGTGGTAATATCTGCTCTTTCAAGCACCTGTTTGTTTGTTATGTGGTCTTTCCATGTTATGCCCAGGATACGTCTCAGACATCTCATATGGAAGGAATTCAACTTCCTTTCCTGTCTTGAGTACAGGGTCCAGGACTCAGGCTCATATAGTAGTGTGCTAACAACACAAGCTTTATATACTTGAGCTTTTGTACGCTCTGTTAGTCTATTATTCTCCCAAACTGAGGCGCACCAGCATCTTGTTCCATCACCTGTGTTTTATTTAGGCTAATGGTGATCCCAAAGTCTTTGCAGGCGGCTGCAAAACGATCTATGAGCCGTTGGAGATCTCCTGCTGTATGAGTAGTCAGTGCTGCATCATCTGCAGAAAGTTACGCATTTTACGCATCTTGATCTCATTTTGGTCTTTGCCTTGAGTCTTGATGAGTTAAAATGTTTGCCATCAGATCTTGTGTGGAGGTATATGCCTTCAGTGGCAGTCCCAAATGCATGCCTTAGGAGAACGGCAAAGAAGATACCAAAGAGTGTAGGAGCAAGCACGCAGCCCTGCTTTACTCCGCTGCTGATGCTGAATGACTGGGATGTTGAGCCGTCAAATAAAATGGTCTCCTGCATGTTTTCGTGAAATGATTTCACGAGACTAAGAAGGGTGGGTGGACATCCAACCTTTTCAAGAACCTTAAAAAGGCCTCTTCTGCTCACGAGGTCAAATACCTTTGTGAGGTAGATGAAGGCAATATATAATGGCTTCCTCTGTTCTCTGCACTTCTATTGGAGCTGCCGGAGTGACAAAATCATATCGATAGTGGATCTGTTGGGTCTAAATCCGCACTGCGATTCGGGATAGATTCTTTCAGCAAGAATGTGTAATCTTTTAAGGATTACCCTGGCAAACATCTTGCCTGTAATGCTGAGTAGGGAAATGCCCCGATAGTTGTTGCAGTCGCTTCTGTCGCCTTTGTTTTTATAAAGGGTAACGATGTTTGCGTCTTTAATATCTTGTGGTACTGATTTTTCTTTCCAGCAGAGCTGAAATATTGCATACAGTTATGGGATGATTGTTTCTTTGCTACATTTTAAAATTTCAGGTGGAATACTATCTTTTCCAGGTGCCTTGCCGGATTTGAGAGAGTCTAGTGCTTCGCTGATTTCTGTGAGGCATGGTTCCTTATCCAAGGCATGCATGGTGGACTGTTGATCGATGGCTTCCAGAGCTTCTTCACTGACAGTGTTATCCACTGAGTATAGGTCTGAGTAGTGTTCTACCCAGCGATCCATTTGTTTTTCTCGATCTTTTATGATTACCCCCTCAGTTGATCGTAAAGGGGCCATCTTATTCTTTGATGTACCGACAGCTTGCTTGATGCCCTCGTACTTTCCTTTTACATTACCAGTGTCCGCACAAGTTTGAATTTGAGCAGAGAGCTGTAGCCAGTACTTGTTCGCACGTCTTCTTGCCATCTGTTGTACTCTATTTCTGGCCGATCGCAATGCCTGCAATGTTTTCTCTGAAGGTGATGTTTTATACATTGAGAGTGCATATCTCCAGGACTGGGAGCATCTCTTCAGAGTGTGCTTCAAACCAGTCGGTTGACTTAGTTTGCTTCTTGCCGCATGTTGATAGTGCTGTATTGTAGGTGGTGTCTCGAAAAAGACTCCATCTCTCAGTTTGTGCGGCCAGGCAGAGTATCCTCTAGAGCCTGCATGAATTTGTTCACCTTCTCTTTATTTTGGGTGCCGCTGGTGTCAATGCGTGGTCTTTCTTCTGTTCTGCTTCTGTAGATTCTCTTGGGCTTTATCTTCACCTTGCTGGAGACGAGTGAATGGTCGGTGTCGCAGTCAGCACTATGATAGCTGCGAGTCAGCCGTACATTGCGGAGATTGCTGCGTTTAGAGAGCACCAGGTCGAGTTGGTGCCAGTTCTTTGATCTGGGGTGCCTCCATGACACCTTGTGTTGAGGTTTCGTGTCAAAGAAGATGTTGGTCACACACAGATTATGGTGGCTGCAGAATTCCCAGAGACGTTGTCCATTGTCATTGTCACTTGTTGTGTCCCTGGGGGGGGGGGGGGGGGGGGGGGAGTAGAATCAACAAGCACACCTTTAAAATTTCCTTTTCTCAGTTTTGGTCTACTGCCGGACGTTTGTCTACACCCCCCCCCCCGTTCAGTCTTTTTATCTCTCTCTCTCTCTCTCTCTCTCTCTCTCTCTCTCTCTCTCTCTCTCTCTCTCTCTCTCTCTCTCTCTCTTCTTACCACAAGAAAATACCCCTCTTCATATTCTTCCAGAACATACCCACACAACACTGTCCTCCAACAAATAATAAAATTATTTAATGAAGAAAAACATGTCAGGTATGTGTGTAGCGTATGTGTATAGAAATCTGTGGTGTAGTCTATCGTGTATGTGAGATAGGACTATTCAGTCTAAGATCAGCATCACATTATTCATCATGCTATGGCCATTCGACTTCACAACAGCACAGAACTGGAAGGAGCTCACCAGATGATGTGTCTCTCCGACCGATTTTTGACTTCTTCCAATATATCCTGAAAAGTTTGAAAAGTCTGGTCACCACTGAGGGATTTTGTTAGTTAGTGTCCTTTATTTCTACACAGCCGATAAACCGGTATGGAATATAGTCCATTGATGAACGAACAAAAACACTGTCCAAAAATATATCGCCGACACACTGCTGTCTGTTAATCAACGAAATGTTCCTGTAAGCAGGGAAAATGTTATGGATTCATAGTCTTTCCCTTTCTATACTTCTAGGGTAAATATTATTGTTAATAATGCCTTGTTTGTTTGAAATACATTCATTTATCAGTCTCTCTTCTATTGACTCATTTCTTATGATCACTTAAGCTCAGGAATTGCCTGACCTTCTTTGAAAATACAGGGTTCAAAGCTTGATGTCAGTTAGCAATGCACTAGAGTATTGCCAATTTCGTCTTCTCAGAACTGTAGGTACTTTCACTTTCCAGTGGAACCTGTCGAAGAGATAACACCCGGTGATATCAACTCGACTCAAACTCATTATAGGTGAGTGTAGACCTAAGGCCGTATTCAGAATGTAACAACTATATCAGCCTAGAACTAAACTCTGGCATAAGACATAGGAGTTCTTCACATTACCTTAGACGTGGTATGAGAAAGAAAGACCAAAGGAGAGGCACAGAACCCCCAGTAGACTCCCCTACCAGAATATCCTACCATATACCTATCCTTTATCTCCCCAACCACTCTCAATCTGGTTGAACTTCTTCGCACGTCAGTTGTCTTATCCTACCGAGTGAAATGATATCCCGTGTCCTAGCTTACGCTACGCCTGAGACTACTGCTGCCTACGCTCTTATACTAATGCACAAAACGCAATTTCCCTATGCGTAATTCCTAATCTACATCCATATAATCACCTTAATTAACCTATTCCAGTCCAAGAATTAAACCACCAAGTCACATCAAGGACAAATGCCTGTCGTATTTAAACAACACTAGACATCGTGATGTGTATTTCTTATACGGCACTGAAATAAATCCACACTCCAGCCGGTGTTAATCCAACCTGTATACTGAATTTTAAAACGTTATATTCAGACAAACTAGAATTTTGCCTGCCGGACGTCACTGTTTTTTTTCCCGTCGACCAAGTAACCCCTTCACTCCCTCGTCTTTTGATCCTTTTACAAAAACATGCCGACAATCTCCTTTGATATAGACAAATCTCCGTTGATATCGTTTTTCCGTTGCTCTCAGGAACTCCGTTTACCATCTTCAAAGAGTTCTGACTGTGTTTGATCGGGGACCCATTCTCCGTATTCAAAGAGTTCTGATTGTGTTTGATCGGGGACCTGTTCTCACAACAAAAACGTTGTAGCGGTATAGACCGACGATCTCTGGCCTTTGATCAATAGGGTCGATGACTTCTAGTAATTACGTGACATAGGCCCCCTCTTAAGAGAGTTGACCGCGTCGACTCTTACTCCCCGGAGGTTCGATCCTGATGTTCTCCACCAACCTACTCCTCTTCCTCAGGAAGCGCATGTTCAGTTTCCCGGAAAATGGTTCAGCAATCAAATGTTGATGGTCTACTGGTACCCTCAAAGGTCTCATCTCCCCATCAATTAGGCGATCTTACTGACAGCCTATATCCTACTCATGACAGACACTAGTGTTGGCCCATCGCTCCTGTACATTCGGTCGGCCAACTTCCAACTTGCGTAAGCGACGGTTCACAATTTAGACGGATCGTCCCATCCTGACTGTAACAGTGTCTCCATATCCGCTTAGTTTCCCCAAGCTTTGCATCCTGGGATCTGCAGTATCGTCCTCGATGGACATAATCGTCTTTCCCAAACCCCCTGGATTTTTGCTTCCAGGACCATCTTGGCCGATGTTGGATCTGGTCAGCCAATCTTCGGTTGGAGTCCTGGGTATCTCGCGCCGTTCCCGACGTTATTAGCGAATGTTTCACTATTGGCCTCTCCAGAACGTGTGATTTCCCTCCTCTCTTCGGATGGAAAATCTGACCTACCTCGTACGTTCCCATAGGCCATCCTATGTAGTACTTGGGATCTCTGGTCTTCGTCTGGACCTGTACCATTTTTCTCAATGGTGGCCATCACCATAAGGTGAGAAGATTTGACATCTGATCTCTCCTCATATTTCCGAAGGAGATGTCTAGGGAGACTTTTCAGTTCTTCCCCTATCCGGTTTCGTAGGTGTTCTTGGACACAACCTTTACCACAGGATAAGGTCCTTGCCATCCAACTTGGAGTATATTAGTTTCTGCTGGACCCCACACTTCCACTTTGTCTCCCACCTTAAGAGCTACTTTACTCTTCGTCCGATTTTTGAGTGGTGACTTCTGGCACTCTGGGCACGACTTCACTAACTGGGGTACATCCCCGGTCATTCCTGGCCAGCAATAATGGCCGGACATCTGCTGCAACGTCTATCTGACACCCATATGTCGATTTCCGGATATGGTATGCCCGCTCTGAAGAATGTGAGGACGGTGGGCCTCTGGGACCACCAACTGCTCGTGCAGTTTGTCTCCCCTTCCAGCTCTCAGATATATATATATATATATATATATATATATATATATATATATATATATATATATATATATATATATATATATCAATTGACAAAGCCACCTGAATCAGCACATACATTTAAAAACCAACATAAGCAGTAACTACCCACAGAGTACATTGATAACTATCAGATCATTGAATTCATATAGGAAAGTAAACACCAGTACTTGTAATATAACAGCCGTAAACCGATTTGTTTCACACATCAAATAACATAATGCAAATCAATATCATATTAATATATATTTACCAGCAGTTCATATGTTGTGATAAAAATACAAACGACACAATAGACATGTGATAAAAATACATACGTACTGAATGATTCTGCGGAATTAAAATGGAAAACAATGTATTTAGAGTACACAAACATGTCTCCAATAATTTTCTACAGCAATGTCGGCATTATTTTATTGAGTTTATATCTGTGTGCGTTTTTATTTACACTTATGATCGTTTCTTTGCCCTGTTTTGTTTTTGCATAGGAGTAATACTAGATCGAAACGTACTCTCTCTCTCTCTCTCTCTCTCTCTCTCTCTCTCTCTCTCTCTCTCTCTCTCTCTCTCTCTCTCTCTCTCTCTCTCTTTCTCTCTCTCTCTCTCCTATATCTGCTTGTGTAAGTGTTCGTTATGTTTGAATGTATGTATGTATGTATGTATGTATGTATGTATGTATGTATGTATGTATGTATGTATGTATGTATGTATGTATGTATGTATGTATGCATGCATGCATGCATGCATGTATGTATGTATGCATGCATGCATGCATGCATGCATGCATGCATGCATGTATGTATGTATGTATGTATGTATGTATGTATGTATGTATGTATGTATGTATGTATGTATGTATGTATGTATGTATGTATGTATGTATGTATGCATGTATGTATGTATGTATGTATGTATGTATGTATGTATGTATGTATGTATGTATGTATGTATGTATGTATGTATGGATGTATGTATGTATGTAATCCAGTGAACGGAAATAATGTTTTTCAGTCAAACTACCAGCCAAACATTATGATGACGCTAAGAGGTGTCACATACCAAGAATCGTTGTCCACAGATTTTCTGTAGAATTAAGATAAAGAACAATTTATTTCGAAACATAAACATATGTCTCTGCACATCACCTCTAGGAATTTAGGAAGAAATCAGTTTTTCGAAATATGTTGATGAATTTATATGTTTGTTTCCAATTATATTAGTTTCCTTACACCTGTTTGTGTTGTACTCTCTAAACTTCGCTAAGATTAACGAAGAAGAGGATTTAGTAATAGGCAGAAGAAGAAGAAGAAGAAGAAGAAGAAGAAGAAGAAGAAGAAGAAGAAGAAGAAGAAGAAGAAGAAGAAGAAGAAGAAGAAAAGAAGAAGAAGAAGAAGAAGAAGAAGAAGAAGAAGAAGAAGAAGAAGAAGAAGAAGAAGAAGAAGAAGAAAACTCATGAAGAAACAAAGAAAGAAAGAAAGAAAGAAAGAAAGAAAGAAAGAAAGAAAAAAAAAAAAAAAGAACTAAGTAGAACTAAGAACAAGGAAGAAGAAGGATTACAAAGGAAAATAAGCAAGAAGAAGAAAGAAGAAGAAGATCTTATTACAGTATTCATATTACAATGGATTATGCGGCTTAAGAGTAGCGAATACATTTTCAGTATTCCTGGCAGATGTTTTGTGTAGCGCGCATTGTGAAGACACATGCTTTCTGTCATAATATCACTTCATTGATTTGCATAAAGAGAGTACATAAATGGTATATCGTACCTCCTCCGCTGTCATAAACTGTCATTTACTGCCAAAATACTACTTTGCGGTGTCTTTGAGCCTGTGGAATTAAGGCCGCTTGGCTAGTGCCGTCGCCGCGAACTGTACAGGTTAGAAGTTTCTTTTTGCCCCCGACAGGAAAAAAATCCCACACCTTACCGAGGGATCGAACCCGGGTCTTCCGAATGAAAATCCGGCGTTCTAGCCACTCGGCCAGGCGCTCCTTTGCTGTAAGCTAGTGAATTTTGAAATGCCAAGAATGAATGAGGAAGAGCTTGGACGCAGCGGACATATTGTTTCTGAGAAGACAAGTCGAAGACGAAAATGAAGAAGAAGAAATGAAGCAGATGTGTAAGAAGAATATACAGAAGACGAGCATGAGAAGACGATGATGATGATGAAGAAAAATAAGTAGATTAAAAGAAGATGAAGAAGACGATGTTGATGAAGAAGAACCTTGAGAAGAAGAATATATCCTCATTTATACATACATCAGGGCACACACGTACACCCCTCCCCATACACAGACAATCAACACATAATACTTTCACACACGAAAATACACATATACTCGCACTGTCGCACAGCCACGCAGTCACGCATCCACACAAACTGCTTTACATACTCACACATATACCCAATCACAATCACAATCACTAAATCATTCATGAAATCATAGCCGCTCTTTCTCATTCTCTCATGCACATATATTTTCAAATATACATAAAATCACTCCCGCATACCCACTCGTCTTCACACAGATACTCAAGTCAGTATATACAGACTCCAATACTTTCACATACATACATTGACAACTGTCATGAGCATCCACACACAAATGGGGAAATATGCCACACATACACATTGCACGTCTTAAAATATATTAATGCATTTCAATAAGGATACCGTTAGCCAAACTGATAAAGCAATGCATTAATTTCATACTGTACATGGTGAAATCAAGTAGCATTAAAAAAAACATAAACATATAACAGATGAAAATACACAAAATATATAGAATAACATTGTATACGGTTATGTATAATCTCATTTCTTTCCTTACACACACACCCGAGCACGCACACACATATCCACACACTAACTCACTCACTCTCTCACTGTCTCACTGCATCTCTCTCTCTCTCTCATTCTCTCTCTCTCTCTCTCTCACTCATTCTCTCTCACTCACACTCACTCTCTCATTCTCATGCTCACTCTCTTACTCTCTCTCTCACCCTCACACACACAGAGACACACACACTCTATCACTCAATCTCTCTCTCTCTCTCTCTCTCTCTCTCTCACACACACACACTCACACACTCACTCAGTCACTCTCACTCACGAACTCTCTCACTCACGAACTCTCACTCACTTTCTTTTACTCTCTCTCTCTCTCTCTCTCTCTCTCTCTCTCTCTCTCTCTCTCAATCACACACACACACACTCACTCAATCTCTCATTAAATATATATCTCTCACACACCCACCCAAACACCGACACAATTACACACACCCACCAACTAACACACCAGTACACCCACACAGACACACCTACCACACCCACAACACACAGACACACACGTTTAACTCTCTTTTCATTCACATTTACACTCGCTTACATACACACACACCCACCCACCCACACTCACACACCCAACTCCCACTCACGACAACAAACACACCTACTCTGGCCATCCCCAACCAACAAAGTCCACCTACACAGACAAACCCACACACAAACACCCATATACAATATCTCCACATCAACACCCACCCATGCATTCATCAACACACCAACACCCACCTAATCAAACACACAAGCATTGCTATTAATCTGTCACCTCTCTAATTCGTATAACCGTATAGTACGTCACCCACCTTTTCGTTGCCAACATTAGCATTGAAACCCGCGAGTTCTCATGTCAAAGACGATAATTAAACATGTTAGTCAAATGAACGGTGCAGGAATTGAACCTTCTAATCCGCCGGATGAACACCGTAAGTTTAAGTGCAAGCGCGGTTATCCTTTCGACCGTGCTGGCCTCTACGATTACGATAAATTATGGAAATAAACTGAAATATTCTGTTTTCCACTGCAATGAAATCGATTTTTACAGTCAAAATCCCAATCAAACACTACGTAAACTCAAAGACATGTGATAAAAATACATACGTACCCACT